>JBBPBX010009975.1:22372-34019 GCA_038048925.1 Garcialebias charrua
CGTACATATGTATATATATCACTTGAATATCTTGCACCAAAAACATTAAGGTTTACTTGCATTGCCTGTTAAATTGCAGCCTTACTGGTGTTTAAAACAAAAAAGTTACTGGCAAGCCAGTCACTGATACAGGACAAACATTAAACCAGGATGGCCAACCTGTCCAGCTGGTCAATTGAAAATACAGTGGAATGTCATCAGCGTAAATGTGATAAGAAATATCAGAAAACGACTTAATAATGCCGGCAAGTGGGATGATATAAAAGGAAAACAAAAGTGGACCCATAACTGAGCCTTGTGGCACCCCACAAGTTAATGGGGCAGTGACGTGCGGTGAGGTTAATGGCTGGTGAGGCACTGTGCAGTTTTTTTTTCCATATGTATAATAGAAAACAGACAAAAAATGTTCTCCACATTTTGGCTTCTGTCTGCCATAGCTTCTTCAGCGCTTTGGATACTTTGGATAGCATTATTTTCTTCTTTTATAATACATGAACCCTACAGAGTAGTTTATTCGCCATTTGATTGGCAGCAGTTAACGGGTTGTGTTTAAAATCTCATATCAGCAATCTTTACACATACAAACTGTAGCACACAAAAAAGCACATTTAATTTGGAGAAAAAATTATTTTAGTCTTACTTTTACTTATAAATTAAATTAAACTATAACAAAATCTATTTTTATTTTACAGAAAAGAGCTGTGAGAATTATTACAAGAAAGCCTTAATGTCATATAATATATTATTTAAACAACTCAAAGTACTGAAGTTTAATGATTTGGTGGACTATAATATTTTGTTAGTAATAGAACCCTCAAATGTTCAAATGTATTTTGTTAAGAGAGAAAGCTGCTAGTCTAAAGGGAACTGACATTTTTGAACTAGTTTGAAGGGACAGTTTATTTCAATACAGGGAGTTGAATTATGGAATGGGAAATCAAACTCTGTGCTGATGTTTAAAAATGATCAAAACTAAATTGTTAACAAAATACTAAAACTTTTAGTTAAGTGTTTAATGTTCTAGATATTTGTAGATTGTGAAAAGTTACTCTTTTTGCTCTGTTTGCGTTGTCACTTTTCCTCCTGCAGCCCGAGGCTCAAACAGAACCCTGAGCTCAGTAGCCCCGCCTCCAGAGGCTCGCCTGCCTGTGTGTGTGTGTGTGGATGTAACCTGACACCTTCACAGCCGTTTTATGAGATCGTTCAGCGCACAGATACAGTTTTAGACAAAAACACGAGACATTATATTCACCAGCTAAACTATAGAAATGTAGTTTATATAGCAAAAGTATTTGGACATTTTAATAGCGACATAAGAGGCAGGAATTTTCCTGCCTTCCCAAATCGCTCACACAGCAGCTGCCTGCAGCACGTCACCCGAGTGAGTGAAGTGAAGCAGCCGGTGCCTCTCCTGCGCAGTGCCTCTCTGCGCAGGTCTGCACGTCTCATCTCAGTATTTGAACGCTAAATAAGAAAAATCGGCGATTTTGAATAAAAATCAACTTAAAACTGGTTTAGGTTTTAGTAAAATAAGTTTATAGTACAAATCAAAGGATAAAGACAATAATTACATTTATTTTTTCAATTAATTTATTTTTCTTTCCATGATGACAGGGGAGGTGTGGCCTCACTTGCCGCCCCTGACCGCACGTCACTGTAATGGGGCATAGTCAGAGGATAATCTGTCCATCTTGACACAGAATGTCCTGTGAGATAAGTATGAAGTGAGCAAGTCCAAAGCTGAGCCAGAAATACCAGCCAAAACCTTCAGCCTGTTTAACAAGGTTGCGTGGTCGATGATATCAAAGGCGGCACTAAGATCTAATAAGACCAACGCAGGGCATTTTCCTTCATCAGCAACCATTAATAGATCGTTGAAGACTTTTACTAAAACAGTTTCAGTGGAATGGTGTTTTAGAAAGCCAGACTGAAAGGGATCAGATATCTGTAACTGACAGGACCAGGGTCTGAGATGGGTTTCTACAACTTTTTCAAGTAATTTACTGAGAAAAGGTAGTTTAGAGATGGGACGGAAGCTGGAAATGGAGCCAGAATCAAGATTAGGTTGATAACATGTTGACTGTTACTCCTCTGTTACTACTAAACTTGTTGGCACAACGGTGCAACCGTGCAGTTTGACTTCCAAGCCCTAATGCATTCATTCACAAATCACACCAAGGTGACCAGAAGTAATTTTCTTGTAGCATTTTATTCAAGTTCTTGTCAGCCCTTGAAACTATAAATCTCACAAATTTAATTTCCTTTTTCAGTGAGAAAGTCCACCAGAGGGAAAACTGTGAAAGCTGAAGACGAGAGAGAAGATGAAAAAAAGTCTCTGCTTCCTACTTCAGTTGATTCCTCCTCGACTCTGATCAAAGACTCGTCTGTACTGAATGTATCAAACATTCAGATCCAAGCGATGAAGGTGGAACCAGAATCTGAGACATTTTCTTCTCAGCAGCAACTCCAGTCTGAGAGTCCTGACGGACAGAAACAGGAAGGACATGAAGAAGGACACAACATGGACGAGAGTACTGGTATGGTGAATTTAGCTACTTTTGCTTGAATGAGTTTGTGACAATAATCAATGATCAAATTCAATCTATCGTGCCGCAGCTTTGGCGCAGGGGATAAGCGGGCGGCACATATGCTTGAGGCTGAGCATCTCCACAGGCGTCGTGGGTTCACGTCCCAGACCCGACGAGCTTCAAGCTTTTGTGGTGTCTCCCCCCTCTCTACCGTTTCGCCCTCTTCCTCTCCAATAAAGGCCACTAGCGCCCAAAAATGTAAAAAATATATTTTTTAAAAATAACAAAAAATTTGATCTATCATATTTTTAGTTTTTTCACAAACTGTCCTAGATTAATTATCTGTTTTATGAAATATATTTAGTTTACATCAGGTATTCAGAAAAGCTGTAATTTCTGACAGTTTGGCAAAAATAATTTGAAAATATTATTTGCTTTGCCATGCAATTAGCTTGTCATATTATATCATACCATGCTATGTAACACCTTACAATGCAATATCATGACACCATTCCATGCCTTACCGTACCTTATCACACAAAACCATATCATGCCATGCTATGCCATGTTAAACCATTCCATACCTTGTTACAGTATACCATGCCATACCCTACCATATGTTATAATACTATACCATACCAAATCTTACCATACCTTGTAATACTTTAGCATGCTGTACCATACCATGCAAAACAATATCCCATCTTGCCATACTAACCCATGTTAAACCATTCCATACCTTGTTACCAAACCATACATACATAACTACTGTATACCATACTTTACCCTGATGCATGCTCAATAATCGAGGTAGAAAAATCTAAAAAAGCTAAGTCTGGTCCTCTGGACATTCAAAAAACAAAACAAAGCACAAAAAAAACCCTGTAGAAACGTTTCGTCTTTCATCCGAAAGACTTCCTCAGTCTGAGAAGCTGTATTCAGCTCAGTCTTATAAATAGCACCCTCTCACAGTCTTATAAATAGCACCCTGTCACAGTGGATCAACCAGTTGGTTGATGACAGCCAAAACCAGCTGCTCACATGATCAAGGAGGACCATCAGCCTGATGATGGATCGTTAGCACCCTGATGGTTGTTTGCTATTCACAGAGGGCTGAGTGATACTAGCAATAACAGCATTGTAAGAGGGGGACAGTTGAACCCGGAGGCCTCCACCCCTGTTTAATGATTGATGGTTTTTTTCACAAAGATGGCATCCTTTACTCCTCTCTCAAACCATCGTTCCTCTCTATCAAGGATGTGAACATCTTCATCCCTGAAAGAGTGACCGTTGGCCTTAGCACAGCATGTCAAGTCCAAGACTCGACAACAAAACAAATTTAACTTACTGATAACTCGTCAACACCATCACAATTCCCATAACAACACATTCAGTGTAAGACAACACTCCGCTACACAGTTACATGCCATGGAGACTGAAAAGTGGGTGAAGAATTTATCTGACAGACAGCTCACCCAGCCGGACACAGAGATTCTTGCCAGGGGACTAAACTTTGCAGTGGCACCAAGTAGAGTTCCGTTGGTGGAGATGATCACAGCCACTGAGTCAGCCATCCGTAACAACAAAATTAAAGAATTTGAAGCAGAACAACTCAGAGTCAAAGTTTCAGCCTGTCTCAGTAATGCCAAACCACCACCTTCCAACATCAGTAGAGAAGAGAGAGATGCACTCACCACTCTTAGCAAGAACAAAAACATAATTCTCCCAGCAGATAAAGGAAGGTGCACAGTGATTTTGAAAGAGAAAGACTATCATGAGAAAGTTATGTCACTCCTTAGTGACTTAACCACTTATGAACCGCTGAAAAGAGATCCAGGAAGTGGTTACAAGAAGAAGTTGATAGATTGCCTGAAAATTTTGAAGCAGGACAAGGCTATTGACAGTATTCTGTACCACAGACTGTACCCAGGGGAGGCCACGCCAAGTCTGTATGGTTTACCCAAAATCCACAAACAAGGTGTACCTTTAAGACCAATTGTTAGCATGATTAACTCGGTCACTTACAATGTTTCCAAATATCTGGCATCTGTACTCATCCCTTTAGTTGGCAGCTCAGAACACCACATACAGAACACCATGGACTTTGTGGATAAGGTGAGGGATGTCATCATGGAGACTGATGAAACAATGGTCTCTTTTGATGTCACATCACTCTTTACGTGCATTCCTGTTGATGAAGCAGTAGAGGTGGTCTGTTTAAGGTTAAAATCAGACACCACTCTGAGCAACAGGACCACACTTTCCACAGAACAACTGTGTCAACTCTTGAAACTGTGCCTGCAGTCAACCTACTTCACATATGGGGAGCAATATTATAGGCAGAAACATGGGTGTGCTATGGGGTCTCCAGTTTCTCCTATTGTTGCCAACCTGTACATGGAGGAGGTAGAAAAGAGAGCTTTGACATCCTTTTCAGGGAGACCACCAAGTCATTGGTTCAGGTATGTTGACGACACCTGGGTTAAAATTAAATCTCAGGAAGTCCAACATTTCACTGATCACATCAACTCTGTGGATAAATATATCAAGTTCACACGAGAAGATGTAAAAAATGGCAGGTTGGCTTTCTTGGACTGTGAGGTCTCAGTTTCTGATAGAGGAAATTTGCAAACTGAGGTGTACCGCAAACCCACCCACACAGACCAGTATTTACAGTTTGACTCCCATCACCCTCTGGAGCACAAGTTAGGAGTCATCAGGACTCTGTATCACAGAGCAGACAGCGTCAGGAGCCAGACAGAAGGAGAAATCACACACAAAACAGGCTCTAGAGAAATGTGGATATCCTAACTGGGCCTTCCTGAATGCAGAGAAGAAACCCAAACAGGACTCTAGCCAGCCATCAGTTGAAAAGAAGGAACCCAGACCCAGACCAGTGGTCATTCCGTATGTTGCGGGAGTTTCAGAGACATTGAGACGTTTATTTTCTAAACACAACATCTCAG
This sequence comes from Garcialebias charrua, assembly GCA_038048925.1. NCBI lineage: Eukaryota > Metazoa > Chordata > Actinopteri > Cyprinodontiformes > Rivulidae > Garcialebias > Garcialebias charrua. The sequence continues at coordinate 27,867 of JBBPBX010009975.1, forward strand.
TGGCTTTTAAACCCCAAAATGATGATGATGATGATTATTCGATCAGTCGTATCCAACTTTCGGTCAATTTATGGATCTTCATTAGGGGTGGGCGATATGCCCCAAAAATGATATCACAATATATTTTTTGAAATACCCCGATAACGATATCAGACGATATTTCACATTTTCTCCTTTTATTGAATCAACCAAACAAATGTGTAATGACTTTTCATTAGGGGTGCACAATTAATCACATTTGCGATTATCTCGCGATATGTTAAAACGCGATTCACTAATCGCACGGGCCGCGATTTGACTGGTCACGTGACTTGGTGAGCCGCGCGAGCAGCAGGAGCTCTGAGCGGAGCAAAACAGAGCAGGCAGCAGGGAGGGGGACACCGTGCGTTCCAACACAGTTGCTTCAGGCTCGACAGAAGTCATAAAAGTTATAAATTCAGGTACGTTAGCTCATGTAAACGTGTATCTGAGCTTAGAGGCTGAAACACAGAGACCGCGGGAGATAAACGGAGAGCGAGCTGGTCATGTGACCGGGTCTGTTTTGACAGTGCTCTGTTAGCAGCTAGCTCAGCAAGCTAATGTTCTCCGTGAAAAAGCGCATTAATTATCTGATTAAAGGTTCAGTATGCAGTTTCTGTAGAACTGCAGCACTTAGAAATATTTTCAACAGGCAAAGCATTCTGATCCCTCCCCCTCAGAGCCATATGTGGCTCTGCCCCCTTGTGGTCTGTTGAATTTCAAATTCAAGCTCTGTTTTTATTGGCTGATTCAAATTCAAGCTCTGTTTTTATTGGCTGGTTACAAACTCTGTTTTTATTGGCTGGAAAATGGTGGGTCACCTTTTCTTTTTAGAAATGCTTATTTACCACCTGGAGAAGCAAGGGGACAATATTTTTTTTAATTTTTTTTCAGAGATTACCTGGCTAACATCAGTCTGTCAGGAGGTAGTGACAGAGTGAAGAAATATGTTCATAAAAAAAGCTACATACTGAAGCTTTAAAAAAAAAACAGTTGTGTCGTTAGTGATATGAATTAATACAGAACCAGTAAATATAATTGCATTTTAAATCGCAATTGCAATTTATAGAAAAAAAATTGCGATTAGATTATTTTCCTAAATCGTTCAGCCCTAATAAATACACACATTCATATCACATCCTCCACTTTCACTCACACTCGTGCAAAAATTGAGGACCAGAAAAATCTTCTCACTTGGTTAATTAAAAACAATGTACAGGTTTTAGCTTTTCCCAGTTTGACAACGTTAAGTGAATGCAAAACGTGATGACTAAATAGCTTCACATTACTGAATATAATAATTAACATTTTTATTTAAAACGGACAATAAATAATAATAATAATAATAATAATGAATTCAATTTATAACGCACTTTTCATTAGTGAAAATCTCAAAGTGCTACACACATTGAATGCTACACACATTCATACACCGGTAGCGGCAGACTACCATGCAAGGTGCTTTCCAGTCCTACCGGGAGCAACTCGGGGTTAAGTGTCTTGCCCAAGGACACAACGACACATGGTGTGGGGAACCGGGATTTGAACCGCCAACCTTCCGATCGGGGGACGACTGCCATTACCCCAACGCCACGGCCGCCCGTAAAAAGATAGTATAATAGCCGTGACATCATGACCAGGTTTGGTAATACACGTAATGAGAAAATGCATCGCCTCATCTAAATACTGTAGCTATGCTAAAGCTAACGATCATTAAACACCGCTAGTTTAAAAAAAAAAATCAGCTTGCGCGAAACGTGTGTGTTACTGGTTCTGTATTAATTCATATCACTAATGACAAAACTGTTTTTTTTTTTTAAAATCAGATAATGAATGCGCTTTTTCACGAAGAACGTTAGCTTGCTGAGCTAGCTGCTAACAGGGCACCGTCAACAACAGGCCCGGTCACATGACCAGCTCGCGCTCTGTTTATCTCCCGCTGTCTCGCGTGTTTTCAGCCTCTAAGATCAGATACACGTTTACATGGGCTAACTTACCTGAATTTTTAACTTTTATGACTTCTGTCGAGCCTGAAGCAACTGTGTTAGTGCGCACGGTGTTGACGTCTCCCCCTCCCAGCCTGCCTGCTCGGTTGCTCCGCTCGGCTCACTCACAAGTCACGTGACCAGTCAAATCGCAGCCCGTGCGATTAGAGAATCGCGTTTTAACATATCGCGAGATTATCGCAAATGCGATTAATCGTTCAGCCCTACTTCGAATCCAGTTCAAAATTCTCATGTATGTCTACAAATCGCTGAACAGTCTCGCCCCCGCCTATCTCTCGGATTTGATACACCCTTATGTCCCACCACGTGCTTTGAGGTCAGAGAACTGGGTACCCAGTCCCAAAAAGCTCCACAGTGACTGGTCTGAATGACTATCGGCCGGTGGCCCTCACCCCGATAGTCGCAAAATGCTTTGAAAAACTGGTCATGACCCACATCAAAACATCCATCAACATCAACGAGGACCCTCGTCGGTATAGCCTGGCCCTCGCCTTCCTACACAGGTCCGCTCAATTCTCATTTCCCTTCACTGCTCAGTCTGGGACTTCTCCCATAGAGAAGGATTTCGCCGGTAGATTTTTGACCGGACCAATCAGAGAACAGAAGGCGGAGTTTTGAACGACGTCGATTTCATGCGCAGTTTGCCCTGATCAAAATGGCTGCCGGCACGAAGGAATTTACAAGAAAACACGGTAAAAAACTATTATTTCTTTGCTGAGAAAAAATATATTTCTTAGCTGACGTTATAGCAAAAGGGTTCCCGAGCTTAACCGTTCCTAAATCAATTCACGAAATGGTCAAATCTGCTAGATTTAAATTGTTTCGGTTTGACATTTTCCAAACAGCCTCGGGGGCGCTACGAAAATAAATTATAAAAAATCACATTTTATCTCAAATGTTTCATCCAGGCCAACAGTCAGTAAATTAAAGCCATATAATTACACACTGGTAGCAGAAAAAATATCCACCGAGTCGTTTCTGAGCTGTTTATCTGAACAGTTAGCCTGGCCCTCGCCAGGCTAACTGGACTGGACAGGCTAACGTGACATATGTTGAAGCTCCGCGCAACATATGTCACGGCCAAACGTTAACGATTGGGTAACCTCAGCAGAGGCCACGCCTCCAGCAAGAATCAGTTCTCTATGGAGAAACTCCAGACCCTAGTACGACGCGAAGTGAAGGACAAGGGTCTGGTTTTAACCAGGCTATCATCAGTATGCATACCGCGAGAACCAATCAACCGAGGACGCCATCTCCTCTGTGGTCCACACTGCTCTCACTCACCTGGATCAGAAGGACTCATATGTCCGTATGCTCTTTGTGGACTTCACATCTACCTTCAACACCATGATCCCCCAAACTCTGATGGACAAACTATCCACACTGGGACTAAGCCCCTCCATTTGTAACTGGGTACTAGACATTTTAACATACAGACCACAGTTAGTGAGGATCCACGTCTTCTCCTCCTCCACCATAACCCTCAGCACTGGCTCTCCTCAAGGTTGTGTGTTGAGCCCTCTCCTGTTCACTCTGCTCACATATGATTGTGCAGCCACCCATCCAGGCTGTCATATTGTAAAGTTTGCAGATGATGGTGGGATGCATCACAAACAATGATGAGTCCAGCTACAGGCAAGAGGTGGAACACCTGGAGAGCTGGTGCAAAGAGAATAACCTTCACATGAATGTGAAGAAGACAAAGGAGATGATTGTGGACTTCAGAAGGAACAAACACACCCACACCCCACTGAACATAAGAGGATCTGCAGTGGAAGTGGTCTCCAGCTACAAGTACTTGGGTGTACACATGAATGATAACCTCAGCTGGAGCAACAACACCACCAGCCTGATCAAGAAAGGTCATCAGAGACTCTACTTCCTCAGACGGCTGAGACGAGCTGGTCTGAGTAGCCCAGTCCTCACCTCCTTCTACAGGTGTGCAGTGGAGAGCATCCTGTGCTCCAGCATCAACGTGTGGCATGGAGGCTGCACAGCTGCAGAAAGAAAAGCTTTGCAGAGAGTGGTGAAGGCTGCACAGAAGTCTGTTGGTCAGTTTCCTCACCATCACAGACATCTACACCTCCAGATAATAATAATAATAATAATAATAATAATAATAATGTCTATTCCTGTCATCTGCGTATGTTTCCCATACACAGACGAAATTCGTCTCTGCATTTAACCCAACCACCTACCAGGTGGTGCAGTGAGCAGCCCGAAAGCGCCCGGGGAGCTGGAGAAATAGGTGTGCACTCATAGACACCCCAAGCTGGGTAGTGGCCGGGGCGCGAACCCGCGACCTTCGGGTCCGTAGTCAAAAACCCTGCCACTAGACCATCTTGGCTCCAGATGCAGGAAAAGAGCCACCTGCATCATGAAAGACCCCACTCACCTAGCACACACACTTTTTGCCCCACTCTCCTCAGGAAGGAGGCTGAGGAGCATCAAGTGTAGAACCACTAGACTGAGGAACAGCTTCTACCCTGAGGCTGTTAGACTCATGAATAAACAACCAGAATAACCACTGCAAAATATCACATCACGTTGCTGCTGATCTGTTTCATGTTGCTGTGTTCATTCGTGCCCATCTGCTCATACAGACTCATGTTCGTACTGATGTTTAGAGTGATGTTTTTCTATGATATTAGTGCTTAGTGTATTATTTTTAAGTTGACGTTTTTCTTAGTTCATATCTTAGATTTTATTACTGTTCTTATCTTGCATTTTATTGTTGGATGTAACTGGGACCCTGCATACATAATCTATGTACCACATGCAGTGCAAATGACAATAACGATTCTCTGACTCTGACTTTTAAGAGTTCCAGGGACTCGTCTTAAACGCAGAGGTGACAGGGCGTTCTCTGTAGCAGGCCCAAGACTCTGGAACGAGTGACAGCTGCTTGTCAGACAGGCCCCCTCCCTCTCGGTTTTCAAATCCTGTTTAAAGACCCATTACTACTCTGTTGCTTTCAACACCAGCTGATCTGCATTTGGTTGTTTTATTTATGATCTGCAATGTTTTGATGTCTTTTGTTTTGTACTTCATTATGTGTGTTGCCTGTTGTTTGTTTGTTTGTACAGCACTTTGGTTTGGCCATGTCGCTGTTTAAAGTGCTTTATAAATAAAATGGTATGGTATGGTATTGACCTCAGCAGAGTTTATTTTTCTTTTCAGAGTAAAGATTTCAGACAAACAATGCATTTCATTGAGGACGGCAAAGATAACGTTACAAACGTTGATATATTTTACTCTACATTAGATTTATTGTTCTGGATAACGTTTTACAAGTCAACGGCCTATGCTAGGTTATCTTAACATTAGCTTGCTGACTTGAGAGGCATGTAGCTAATGACAAGCAGGTTGGAGTATTGAAGAGGATTTATTATTGATTTATTTATTTTATTTTACAGATCAGTTAAAATAAACTTACCATGCTCTGTTCAGCAAACTACTCTACACAGTATTGCTTGCTGCTTTGGCTGTGCTGAAAGTGAAAATTGAGTGAATGGCCATGACTTGAAAGTAGTCTTCATGCCCTCTCTGCTGGATACATTATACAATTACGGCTGGTTTTTAGAATTTTAAGCTTTTTAAGGTGTTTATATCGGCGCATAATGGGACAATTATCATCAATGCTGATATGTCTCCAAACGCCTGTATCGGCCTAAAATATTGGCCCTACTGATATATCGTTTGGGCTATAATACCATGCAAAGCCAAACTCTAAAGTGCCTTATACAGTAATACTAACTAACCATACCATACTATGCCAAGCCTTTCTGTACCACTCTAGACTCACCTCACCACCGAATGAAGAGCATCTCAGCGTGACCGCAGCAGAAGTAAGGAGTACTTTCAGGAGGATCAGCTCTCACAAAGCAACCGGCCCAGACAACATCCCAGGAAAGTGCTGAAAGAATGTGCTGATCAGCTCTGCGATGTGATGGCGAACATCTTCAACACCTCACTTGCCCTGGAGACAGTTCCCACCTGCCTGAAGACCGCCACCATCATCCCAGTCCCAAAAAGCTCCACAGTGACTGGTCTGAATGACTATCGGCCAGTGGCCCTCACCTCGATAGTCGCTAAATGTTTTGAGAAACTGGACATCACCCACATCAAA
>JBBPBX010009975.1:34676-46614 GCA_038048925.1 Garcialebias charrua
AGGGGTTGGGTGGAGGTGGGGGGGTTGCAGGATGGGTGGTAGGGGGAGGGAGGGGTGTGTGTGTGGGGGGGGCTCTGTTAAGCTTTCGCAGCTGCACTTGTCTCAAGGCCATTAGAGTACTTGTTTTAAAATAAAATAAAAACTTATTCAGATGCTTTGTCTCTCTGATTCATTCAGCCATATTTTTTTACTGACTAAAGGTCTATCTCTTTTTTTTTCCTTTTAGACAGACAACCTTTTGTGTACAGTATTTATTAATATATGTGAGCAAATTAATGTCAAACTGGAAAACCTTTTAGATCCAGTAATCACACTCAGAGCAGTTAAACACAGAAAACGCTGCAGGCAGGTTCAGCACGGGTGGGGGGGTTTGAGAAAGGCCCACAGATAAGGAGCCACTGCCTACACACACACAAGAAAATGGGAGGAAGAAAAAGCAGAGGTGCAGGGCTCCAGAAACAAACATACACGTAAAAAAAAAGTACTAAACAAAAACAGAATGACGCGTCAAATATAAAAATAAACGTTCTTGTCTTAATTTCTCTTCTTGCCTGGCCGGACACGCTAAGTCCAATGTAGGTCTGGCAGCCAGCCTCACATTTCTGGTCTTGGCTTGTTTTGACTGCCCTCGCTTATATACAGGTGTTCCCGGTCTCACGAGCTCTAACATATGAGGTTCCGGACCCACGAGAACACGTGCTCCGCGTTCTCACATATGAATTTTCATCTTACGAGCACCTCGCAGGAACGGAACCTGCTCGTAAGTCGGGGACCACCTGTATAGAAAAAGATTGGTCCTGCCAACTAACGAAATGCGCAAAAATTCGACTAGTTCTTGAAAAACAGGCACCTCACTTAAAATTTCAAGTCATCGGCTCAGGGTGAACTAGTTCCTGTTACTGTACTCAAATTGTTTTAAAAACGACATATCAACAAACACTATTTAACACTCACATTTCTTGTTGACCTGTGCGGATGTCTGGAAATCTCCGCCAACCCGACCCTGATCGCACCAGATGGACAGAGGAAGCCGGCCAGAGACAAACCCAATCACTGGACTTTCTGTCATATTTACCGTGCCTCGCAGCTGCGCTCCGTTCAGAGGTCATCAGGAGCAGGTGTTGGGAGAAAGGGTTTTCGGCACCATAATGATGGGGATTTTAAACCCCTGTTATTTATCTGCAAACTGTCAGTACACAAAAACACAGTCAACAGGAAAAAGTCCTGATTTAAGTTTATTTATTAATTTAATCAGGTTAATAACAAAAGGCTGAAGGCCATATTCTAATCAAGTTTACAAAAACAAATAGATTTCACCTTTTTATTTTTTATAAACGGAATCAAAGCCAAGATAGAAAAGCTGTTTGTGAAAAGTGAAGTCCACCCTGCCCAGACCCTCACACCACCTCTGGTCTCGAACTCTGAGTTTAATGAAACTGCAACTAAAGAGTTCTTGTTTTCTTGATATTTCGAGTCTCCAGCAGTGGCAGCTCATTGAGATATGCCATTATTTTGGAATTTTGTTAGTTAGTGAGTTACGCCCAGTCTAGGAGGAGGCAGGTTGTGACAGGAATGTGGTTCCAACTACACGGGATTGTAGTTTTGTAGAAACAAACTTTTCTTTTTTTTCTTCTTTTTTTTTTGTCACAAGCTCAAAGTCAAAGTCAACTTTATTGTCAGAACTGCAATATGTACAGGACATACACAGAATTGAAATTGCGTTTCTCTCAGTCCCTCGGTGCAACAGTAACTATTTAAACATTGAAACACTGAAACATATAATAATAGACATAAGCATAAAATAGTAAAGCTGTAACACTGTCCTGAGTTTTTGCATAGTGGTACAAGAGTATGAAAATTTACACCAACTCTAAAACTAAAACACTAAACATTTAATGAACATAATACTGTCCTGAGTTTTTGCATACTAGTATAGAAAAAGTATAAAAAGTACAACTATAAAATAAACTAAAGGTTCTAGCATTGACATTTGCAAAGTGGCAAAGCAGCATATGAGTTAATGTACACAGTATATGTATGAGGTAGTAGTTGATGTTGTTATAGAGGCAAAGTGGCATATGCAGTAAGGCACATTGGGCATCCTTAAATAAGGCTGGTCAGAGAATACTGTATATGTATCAGCAGTAGTGTAGATATAAAAGTAGTGTAAATGTAAACAGTAGTAATAAATGTAAGCAGTAGTAATAAATGTAAACAGTATTAATAAATGCAAACATTGAATGTAACCAGTAGTATGTAAACAGAGAATGTAAACAGTAGTATGACTATAGGCAGTAATGTAGTACAAACATTAGTGCAAATATGAGAAGTAGTGCAAACTGAATGAGCACATGACCGAGAGTTTAGTGAATAACCCGTTTGATGACACAGAGTCCAGTGTTAAAATCTTTGTGTTGAGTGGTAATGTGTGAGAAAGTTTTTTGTGTTAAGGCAGTTCAAATGGGAGGGGAGGCAGAGCAGGCAGAGTGTTTAGCATCCTGACTGCCTGATGAACAGAGCTGTCTCTCAGTCTGCTGGTTCGAGCCTGGAGACTCCTCAGTCTCCTCCCTGATGGCAGCAGTCTAAAGCGGCTGTGTAGTGGGTGTGTGGGATCACCTGCCATGCAGTGGGCTTTCCGAGTGAGGCGTTTGCTGTGTAAGTCCTGCAGTGAGGGCAAGGAGGTGCCGACGATCTTCTCAGCTGCTTTCACGATGCGCTGGAGGCTCTTGCGGCAGGATGCAGTGCATGCACCAAACCACACAGTGATGCAGCTGGTCAGGACACTTTCTATGGCACCCCTGTAGAAGGTGCACATGATGGGGGTTGAAGCTCCAGCCCTTTTCAGCTTGCGGAGAAAGTAGAGGCGCTGGTGAGCCTTCTTGGCCAGTGCTGCAGTGTTCCTGCTCCAGGACAGGTCCTTTGAGACGTGCACTCCCAGGCTGAACAATTCTGGGAAATCTTGTACACAGACAGACATACCATTGGTACTGAAAACATCCTCGATGGATGTAATGAACGGTTGATGGAGGTAATGAACGGTTGAGGTGGCACAGCGGGTCAGGCGAGGCTGGTTGGGATGCTGCAGGAGGAATGGAAGTTGTCTTGTGACATCCTGGTTTTAGAAGAGGTGTAGCACCACCTTTCGCCCCGCTCAGCTCCTCAGTTCTCATCTGAGACCGGCTGGTTACCTGGACTCTGATGTACTCACATCAGGTTCTCACAAAGCTAAAGGATGACAGTCGTAACTGAAAAGTTCTTCAAGCTGGTTCTGACTGGAGTGGACTGAACCTTTAATAATAATAATAATAATAATAATGAATTTAACAAGAAAGTTCATACTCAGTAATCCAGGTATCAAATCTGATAATTCTCTATCATTTCATCTGGACAGTTTCTTTTAGTAGAAACGTTTCACCCTCAGTCCAGAGGGCTTCCTCAGTCAGAGTAGTCCAGCACACTGATGTTCCCCCACCAAGCCGTAAACAACTTATGTGGACCAACCAGTTTGCTGGAGCCAAATGAATTTAATGAATGAATTTAATTTATAACACACTTTTCATAAACAAAAATCTCAAAGTGCTACAAAGTGCAACTAAAATCAAAGATCAAATAAAAACAAGTGATAAAATCACGTAAAATCAATGATAAAACAACAAAAAACAATAATAAAATCAATTAAAACAATGATAATATCAACTAAGAGCAAAGATAAAATCATGTGGAGGCAGAGTAGGCTCGCTTAAAAAGAAAGGTCTTTAAATCTGCACTATGTAACTTTGTAGTGCAGTCTGTAACTTTTCTAACAATATATTTTTAACATATTTCTTCACTCTGTCACTATCTACTGACAGACTGATGTTAGACAAAGTAATCTCTGAAAAAACTATACTGTAGTCCCCAGTGGCGGCTGGTGGTGATATTTTTAGGGTGGGCTAATTTACACACACACACACACACACACACACACACACACACACACACACACACACACACGTATAATGTACACATACATGTAATGCTGCAGGTTGGATTCCAACAACAGAGGCATCAATGTGAAATAAAGAAAACCCACTGTAAATTGACATTATGTCCTTTTTCAGCACAAAGACAAGCGTAAAACAACCAACCACCAAGAATACCAAAAGCCAAGCTTAAATAGAACCTTTTTCATCCAACTTACATTGCCCTGCATTAAGGGTTTCAACTGTAAAAGATTATTATTTTCCCAGTCAAACAGCTTTGCATAACTGCATCACACTCCTCCACACTCCTTTTCCCTCGTTTTTCAGGACTTTTTCAGGTTTCACAGGTTTTTTCAAAAACTTCTAATTTATTTTACATCTCAGTGTAGGACTAAGGTGAAAATTGCAGGCTTTTGAAGGTTATTATACCACACACTGATAAAATAAAACAATGCATAATATTTTTTTTAAATGAGGCCTACCTTATTTATAGAGAAGCTCACTCCGACGACTTTTCTGTTTCCAATGTGACTTTTGCTGCATTCATGCTTTTTTATTTTGTCTGATAAATGTTTTAGGTCAACAATTCCTTGTTGGGTCCAAACTGTGTCTCCTCCGAACAACAAACACGGAAAGCAGAAAAGAGATTTGTTAGCTACACTTGCCGTTAGCCACTCCTTTCGTTGGAACCAGGTCACAGAAAAACTCCGGTTTTGCCGCTTTTCCTTTTGCTGTATTTGAATATCCTTTAGTCTGTCTGGTCCCAACCTCTTCACCTCCAGTTTTTCCTCCAAAGACATCAAGGAAAATGGGTGACAAATCAAATAATCCACCTCGTTCATGCTAATCTTGCTCGCCATGGTACCACTACCTACACTAAACCACACCCACATAAACTTGGGCTTGAAGCACGTTATTGTACGTCCACCCTAACTGGCTTATTTCTGTGGCATTGGGCTGATCCTAGGCTGACCAGAATTAGCCCCAATGAGCCGCAAACTGAGGGGGCGTGGCGAGACGCATGTCAATCATTCTGAACCACAGAGACATTGAATTAAAATGGGCTGTGAAAAGTTAGCCCTGCAGAACGACCCTGGGATCTTCCCAGATGGTTTAGCACCAGTTTTTGTTGTAAATTTCACTAAATAAGACACATTATTTTTAAATTCTGTTTATTTTTAAGTTGTTATTTATAAATTGTTTATAATTATATAATTATATTATAATTATATAATGTTTAACCTTTTTATTGTGAATACCAGGAAGGGCTTAGCCCTACTAGCCCACTTATACCAGCCGTCCCTGGTAGTCCCCTTGCTTCTCTATCAGCATTTATAAAAACACTAAAAACACAGAGTGACCCGTCCTTAACCAGCCAATAAAAACATAGTTTTTAACCAGCCAATAAAAACAGAGCTTCTCACTTCTCAGTGTTCTCATGCTCCTACCCCCACCCCCCTCCCCCGTCCTAGCCCGCAGCGGCCGCGGCTCGTTCTCATTCAAAGAATTGCAGAGCAATGCAGGACTGTTTTGTATGTGACACAAATGTATTAAATTGCCCTTCATCCCTGATCGGGACTTTTCTTTTATTTATTTAATTTTTAAAGTCAAATTATGCTTCCTCCTCCGCTCTGCACCACTCCCTCCGCTGACTGCAATGAATGAGGAAATGTGTTTGTCACAAGAGAATTAAACTCGGGTTTTACGTGGCTGCTAGAGTCCCTGTAGATTTTCTGGTGTGCTGGACCAGAGCTCCATGGTTTTTTGTTTGTTTTTTTAGAACGTTTTATTAACATGTAAACACAGAATATCGCAGCGGCTCCGAGAGGACATGCAGTGGAGGCTGAGCTGATCTCAAGTTCAGCAGAGCACGGGGAAGCAGACCATATATGGCTCTGAGGGGAGGGAGCAGAATGCTTTTCCCTGTTGAAAATATTTCTAAGTTCTGCGCTCTACAGAAAGTTACACATAGCACCTTTAAGCCTTGTTTAAAGTCAACCAGTGACTGTGGAGCTCTCAGGGTCTGGTTCACGAATGAGGGAAAACTGGAGCGTGAGATCGATAGGCGGATATGTGCAGCGTCTGCAATGAAGCTGGCGCTGTACCGGTCTGTCGTGGTGGAGAGAGAGCTGAGTCAAAAGGCAAAGCTCTCAATAGACCTTTTACCAGTTGACGTCATCACGCAAAGCTCGCCTGAAACGAGCGTTCTGATTGGACGGCAAAATGCTGCGGCGAATCGAAAACGGAAGTTGGGGCCGCTAGCAGGAAGGAGCCGAGGAGCTTCGTAATGATAGCGAGTTGTAATTTAGAAGCTTGTTTTCTTAAAATAGTGAACAACCACTGGTCAAAATGCCTGAACATTGTGCCGCGGATACGAGAGGAGGTGATTGTGTGCGCTGATGGAAAATGGGGAAATCCTTCAGGCTTTTTGCGAATGTCCAGCAGGGTGAGTCGTTGTGTGTAGTTGTCAACAACCTGTATATCCAAGCGTCAGAAATAAATGTTTTAAATTTCTCACGCCAATACTTCTGATATTTAGACTGATTTGGTTATTGTTACAGGTTTAACATCTTCTGTTAGCTGCTATAACTAGCGCCATGTCTTCATAAGAGCCGTCAGTATTAGCACAGTATGTAAACAAAAACATGACGTTTGAGTCAGTCACACAATGTTTTAAATTTCTCACACCAATACTTCTGATATTTAGACTGATTTGGTTATTGTTACAGGTTTAACATCTTCTGTTAGCTGCTATAACTAGCACCATGTCTTCATAAGAGCCGTCAGTATTAGCACAGTATGTAAACAAAAACATGACGTTTGAGTCACACAAATGTTTGTAGCGTCCTTATTTCTTATTTGATTTCTGTAAACTATGTCTTAAATACAACCTGAGACAATTGGTGATGTTGTGATGTGAAAAATAAGAACTATCCCAAGAGATACATTTATTAGCTTTCCTGGGAAAATTTAATTATCTTTGATAACGTATTTACTATTGCACTTTTGACACGCTGTTTATACAGCTTACACTTTATTAGACGTAAAATGTGTGAAAATCTTAAATATATTACAAACAATATATTTTGCATGTGAATTCCATAATGACACACACAATATTGTTGTATATTGTGTTTGTGATTGTTTTTGCAGACAAGGTGGCTGCAACCATGCTGGAAATACATTCTAAACCAACCTGCACCCAGTTACCTTGTACATGGAAGGGACCAGACCAAAAACGAACTGCACCTGCTACTTGGATGAGCTGCAAGTTTTAAAGTGAGTTTAATCAGTGTTCCTGAAGAAATTTCATATTATGCTTATAACACAAATACCCAGAAAGGTGACTTTCAGTCAAACTTCACCAACAACTGGAATAATACAATATCACTTATTTTGTCTTATTCCAGTCAAAAAACTATTCAACATTGTACAATTGTAGTTTATTGTATTGTGTTAATTGTTGTGGTTTTCTAGTGGCACAAGATAATAAATAAATGCAATCACATATGTACGGTTTTAAATGTTTTCTACAATTGTAAGATCTAGAATAGTTTTTTTTGTGACATTTTTTAAAAAACACTTCTACAAACAGATTTGCTAATATGTGTTTGATATCAACCACATTTTTCATGTTGTTGTCATTTAAGGCATGACTTTGGCGTTGACAAGTTTTCCAGGAGAACGCTGAACAGCCTGCGTTTTGACCCACCACATCCTGATGAGCCCACCATCACTGCTGGTCTTCACAAGGACATTTTCAGCGTGGAGCCATTGTTGACATATTGCAGGTGAAGTAGTAAACATTAAAAATCACTAACACTTATCTGTATGTTTCTTTAATTCCTTTATTTTGGTCTAGATTTTAAAGTTTCATGTTTTTTTTCTTTTGAGGTATGCTGTGTCCCTGCGGTTCTTGATCCAGACCCTCTGGCAGATGAAGTATAGCTGACGACCTTGGCACCTGTCCAGTCTCCACGCCATCAGAGAGACCTGCCAGAAGTTCAAAACATCTTTAAATGTCTCACAAGCAGAATCAGATTTAATTGAGGCAGATACACGCAAACAGTCGTGCAGTGAAGAATGGTTCAAACACAGAAAAAAATTATGCTACTGTTTCTGCACGTCAAGATGATTACAACAGAAGTGTTTCTCATTTTGATATGATGTTTAAAGATACTGATTAAATACAGCTGAAGTTTGCACGTTATCAAGATGTTACTACCAGATTTTTTGGGTAAGAAAATAAATAAATAAACTGAAATGGTTTCATTTTTAATTCAATTATTACATTGCATTGTTGCACACACATATTATTTATATAAGTCACAAACAGAAACAACACATACCAGAGGATGTGTTTGTATTTGTCATTTCACTTGTTAAAGGACAGCTGCCTACAAGGACAGAAAGTAACCTGCTAATATTTTTTTTTAATGATGCCTTCTCTGACAATTTGGAGACTTTAGACAGTTTAATGTTTATGGGTTTCTGGTGCTAAGTCATCAAAATCCTAAAATGTGACTAAAACAGCATTTGTATATTAACAGATTAAAACATTTAACTAAACAAATTTCCACTTCACTAAAAGTCAACTTAGAACACAGTTGCTTTATATTTAAAGGTTAATGTGTTCATTTCTAAATTTAATGTACTACAATCAATGTAATGTCTGTTTTGGGATGTGTGGACTATTTCAGTAATCAATCACTGTAATAAACATGGATTTGAATACAGTATACAAATTTGGTCTAATTGGGGAGGGAATGACTGAGCCAGCTGAGCAGTGCTGTGAGTTTTCATTGGATTAGCATGATGTCCTTCAAAAACATCAACCAATGTGATGTCACGGTCGACAGAATTTATTTAAAATATATATATTTGGGTCATGACCGGTCTGACAGGTCCATATATGGAGCCAAGATCGTGTAGTGGCTAAGGCTTTTGACTTGGGACCCGAAGGACGCGGGTTCGCGCCCCGGCCACTACACACCTTGGGGTGTCTATGAGTGCACACCTAATTCTCCAGCTCCCCGAGCGCTGACTACGGCTGCTCGCTGCACCACCTGGTGGTGGTTGGGTTAAAGGCAGAAGACCAATTTCGTCTGTCAAGTATGGGAAACATACACAGATGACAAATGTGACAAATTATTATTATTATTATAAATGTGTGTCGGCCCAGCGGGCAAGCGAATCTTTTTGCCCCGCCGGGCCAGTTACACGCTGCGGGAAACACCTACTTACAAAGATATTTTTACTTTATTGCACTTAGTGCTTCAAAAAGCCACAACACTCCTTGTACAATACATACCTCTTCCTCAGTGTGCTCTGGATGCAGGAAGGGGGGCTGGTTCAGACTAGCTCCACTTTTTCCACCTCTGACTTGACATCAAACCCTTTGTCATCAAGGAGTTGGTGGCCAGTTGCTGTAAAACAAAGAAAGTATTAATTCATATTTGACAATAAACAAAACAGTCTTGTGTATAGTTCAACTGTGTGCTTATGGGCGGCCGTGGCGTAGTGGTAATGGCAGTCGTCCCCCGATCGGAAGGTTGGCGGTTCGAATCCCGGTTCCCCACACCATGTGTCGTTGTGTCCTTGGGCAAGACACTTAACCCCGAGTTGCTCCCGGTAGGACTGGAAAGCACCTTGCATGGTAGTCTGCCGCTACCGGTGTATGAATGTGTGTAGCACTTTGAGATTTTCACTAATGAAAAGTGCGTTATAAATTGAATTCATTATTATTATTATTATTATTATTATTATACACATTGATGACAGGATTGCTTTTTTTTTCTGTGACAGCATATTACCGATGCTCCCAGCAAAACTGTGCAAATAACTTACAGAAACAGAGAAATGGCAGAAATGTTTTCAAAGATGCAGTGCTGTTAGACCTCAAATAATGTTAATAAAACATGTTTGTCTTGTGGAAACTATACTGTATATTTTTTCAACGCAGAAAGAGTTCAAATGATTACAGGCTAACAGTGCAGTGGTCTGTTCATTTTTATAGAGCTGCATGTTTGACATTTTACTCACCTGTTACAGTATTTCTTCAGGGGGTTGAAGGAAGAATCTCTTTGCATGTCGCAGGTTGAAACTTCAACACAGGCAGTGGACTGAGGTACAGCGAGGTCTAGTGGTTTTCAGAATCTGTTGGAATCCTGGCAAAAACCAATGCAGATTTGTTCCTGTCTTTGATTTTATACGTCTACCTTATAATGTTTTGCTAGTTTTTTGATGCTTTGTTAAAAAAAAAAAAATCTTTTGTTTTTTTCTCTCTTTTGTTTTCTATTGTTTATTGTTTGTTTGTTTATTGTTTAAGGAAATTCTATCATTGCTGTTCATTGTTCTTTAGTTTTAGCAGGTCGCTTTCGTAAATGAGCCCATGAGGTTCAAAAGATTTACCTGACTAAATAAAGGTTGAATGAATGAAAAAAAAAAAAAGTAGAACTAGCTAGCTGCTAGCTTAGCAACTGTCCAGTAGCATTCTGCTGTGGGAGGTTGTTCTCTGTTTTGTCTGTTTCTCATATCCAAGATGTAATGTTGGAACGTAATCCACGGAGCTTGGATCATTAATGGCCATGCCAGATAATAAATGCTGATTACACACGTTGCTGCTTTGTGTGTGAAGTCCTGCCGGCGAAGCGCTTGAAGCCACATCTTCCTTCTTTTAGTCACTTTACTCGACGTTCCTAGAGGGACTTGGTAAAACGAACAAGTCTCACCTTCTTCTTTTACTCATTTACGTTGCCTCGAACAATTATAAACACAATAAAAGTCATATTTCCCCAGCGCAACCGTTAGCAGTAATGAAAACTCTCCAGTACTGTGGCAGCGTTCGCCCCAGCTTCCGGTTGATTCTCGAAAAATGCGAGTGCGCATGCGCGATGACGTCAACTGGTAAAAGGTCTATTTACCGATCGATCTACGTTCCCACCCTCATCTATGGTCATGAGCTTTGGGTTGTGACAGAAAGAACAAGATCTCGGATACAAGCAGCTGAAATGAGTTTTCTCCGCAGGGTGTCTGGACTCTCCCTTAGAGATAGGGTGAGAAGGTCAGTCATCCGGGAGGGACTCGGAGTAGAGCCGCTGCTTCTCCACATCAAGAGGAGCCAGTTGAGGTGGCTCGGGCATCTGGTTAGGATTAGGGGTTGAACGAGTATATAATTTTTAACCTCGACATTAACATAAAAAAACTCGAGCGGCACTTGAGTAGCCGATGACGTCACAGTGTCTTATGATGCAAAATAAATAAATAAATATAAATGCATAAAAACGTCTTTACAAAAAGAAAAAAAAAGACCATAACTCGGTTACTCTATTAAAGCACTAGTGAGGATGCCTCCTGGGCGCCTCCCTGGTGAGGTGTTCCGGGCATGTCCCACTGGGAGGAGACCCAGAGGAAGACCCAGGACACGCTGGAGGGACTGTGTTTCTCGGCTGGCCTGGGAACGCCTTGGGATTACCCGGAGGAGCTGCTCCAAGTGGCTGGGGAGAGGGAAGTCTGGGCCTCCCTAGGCTGCTACCCCCGCGACCCGAACCCGGATAAGCGGAAGACAATGGATGGATGGATGTAACAGAGGTGGAGAGGGGGATGTCTTGACCAAAAAATGAAATTGTTGTTATAGTTTATGTTTGTACCTGGTGAGGGTTACCAATCAGTATGGCCTCAGTCTTTGAGCAGTTTAATTGAAGAAAGTTCTGATTCATCCATGCCTTTACAGTTTTCTACTTTTCTTTTTGTTAGTAAATGATGAAATTGTAGGATTTAAGACTTCTATTAAATGAGTGGGGCAATCACTTGTATAGCAAGGCCCCACATTGGGCGCTACATGTATTAGCTATTACGACATGGATATGGACAAAACATTAAATAAAGCAGTATGACATCTTGGTTATGATTGACAGCAAAGTCAAGGTTATTTTAGAACACTGTGGAACACAGATCAGCTCAAAGACCAAAATGAA
>JBBPBX010009975.1:47809-58892 GCA_038048925.1 Garcialebias charrua
AACACTGTCCTGAGTTTTTTCATAATAGTATAAAAGTATGAAAATTTACACCAACACTGAAACACCAAACACCCCTAAAACACCAAACACCCAATGAACATAAGCATAAAATGAAATAATAAAAGTGTAAAGCTATCCAGTACAAAAGTTCTCTGGACACACACCTAGACATACTGATGCCATGTTCACTTCCCATAAGATAAACACATTATTTCGATGTCATTGTGACTCCAAAACCATTTCCATATTTGTTAACACTACATCTTGCTGGGGCCTTTTTATACAATTGACTGCCCCACCCATTTAATAAAACTCATAAATCCTACAGTATATATAATCTGTTGTGTGATTCTGTCCATTCAGGCTTGGATATAAATGTTTTAGGACCTTTTAAAGACCCGATCAGTTTTATGATGTCCTGATTCTAAAAGCAAAGCATTAAAAATACATAGATTTTATTTTTTTTTTTATTCCCCTTGCCTGATTCTTCGTTCTTCAGGCTTTCTGCAGCTCCTGTACAGCATGTTTAAAAGATCTGTCCACAAAAGTTTCTTATTTTTACTTGATGAGGATTACAAAATTATTAACTGAGACTTTTTTTTTTTTTTGCTGCAGAAGAACCTGCTGCTGAAGATAAGGATGCAGCTTCAGAACCAGCGATCAGCACAGACGACCAACCAGAACCTCCGTCCAGAAGCGAACCTGAAACTCAAGAAGAGATGAGGGAAGAACCCTTTCTGAAGCCTGAGGTGAGGCTGAGACTACAAATATGGACACTTTTTGTTCTTTCTGAGCGGATTTACGTTCAAACATCAAATCTGTTCCTGTTTGTTTTTATTAGACCTCTTTAGATGAAGCGGGCGGCGCTGAAGAAGAGAAACCAGATCAGGAGGAAGCTGAGATAACATCAGCTAAACGCAAACGTGACGACGTCACAGGTTGGTGTTTTATCAGAGGTTACTGCAGAGACAGCTTCAAATACTTTCTGATCGCTTAGTGTCTTACGGTCAAATGAACTCTGAATGAATTTGTTTGTTTTTTTTCTACCTGCTTTGGGCAAATTTAGCCTGGCCCTCGCCTTCCTACGCAGCTCCGCTCAATTCTATTTCCCTTCACTGCTCCGTCTGGGACTTCTCCCATAGACAAGGATTTCTCCGGTAGATTTTTGACCGGACCAATAAGAGAACAGAAGGGGCGGAGTTTTTGGCCCCTAACCCACGCCCCCACCTGTCCCAGCGCGCAGCCAGCGAGCATCCGCATGTTCTCATTCAAAGCGATGCAAAGCGATGCAGGACTGTTTTATATGTGACACAAATGTATTAATTTCCCTTCTTAATCCCTTATCTGGAGTTTTCTTTTGTTTTTTTTGGCCAAAAGTCAAGTGATCGCTCCCTCCTCCTCCTCCTCCTCCTCCTCCTCCTCTCCCTCCGCTGAGTGAGGAAATGCCTCAGGTTGTCACGAGAGAATTAAACTCGGGTTTTACATTGCTGCCCGAGTCCCTGCAGATTTTCTGGTCTTCTGGACCAGTGCTCCATGGTTTTATTTTATTTTTTAGAACGTTTTATTAAAGGGGACCACAGATTCAAAATTCACTTTTTACTGGTTTTTTTACTCAACTTTGGGTATGTACTAGGGGTTGAACGAGTACATAATTTTTAACCTCGACATTAACATAAAAAAACTCGAGCGGCACTCGAGTAGCCGATGACGTCTCAGTGTCTTATGATGCAAAATAAATAAATAAATATAAATGCATAAAAACGTCTTTACAAAAAGAAAAAAAAGACCAACAAAACATTGGGAGCATTTATTATGCTCCTATCATTTATCATACTGCACATAAGTCACAGGAAAAACAAAACTATTAGTTATATTATTAATTTTAAAAGTGAAAGTAAGGCGCTGAAAACCGAAACTTAAAAAACAAATGGGGCCACAGCCACACCGTACCACCGCCTGCAGTGCTGTGCAATTTAGGTTTACTTTTAGAGATTGTGTTTATAGGTTTTTAATAGCTCTAGAGAGATGAATATTTGTTTCTTTGTTTGTGAAACGAGAGAGATGAAGCCGTTTCGGCCGTGTTTTATAATGTGACCTGCAATGCAACACTGCCCTCTGCTGTCACAATCTACTACGGTGTTCAAGCAAAGAAAGTCAACAGGATGTTTCAATGAGTAGCGCAATTTATAAAATTATAAACTGTTTTACCTTTTTGACAAGACTGGACCAGCTCCATACATCCGTGCGCACAAAGGAATACATTTTGTAGCGTCTACTAAAAGCTAAAAGCTACCCCGCGCTCTGTTTTTATCACGTGATGTGATGTACAGACATTACCGCGACGTGATGACGTCACTACGGGTAGTCGAGGTGGACAAAAAAGCCTCGATAGAAGTCAAAGCACTCGATCTGTCGAAAACTCGGTTATTCTGTTAATGCACTAGTATGTACTTCATAAAAAAAACAGTCCTAGTGCCAAAAAAATGCACCCAGTGGTTTATTTAGAGAGTCAGAGAGAGAGTCAGAGAGTCTTTATTGTCATTTGCACCGCATGTGGTACATGAGATGAAAACGAGATTATGTACACGAGGTCCCAGTTACATCCAACAACAAATGAAAGAGAAAAACAGTAATAACATCGAGAACTAACTAAGAAAAACATCAACTAGTAATACACTAAGCCTAATATAGTGGGAATAAACAGCAGCACGAACATCAGTTTGTATGAGCAGATGGTCACAGATGAACACAGCAACAAGAAAACAGATCAGCATCAGCATGATGTGATATTTTGCAGTGTTTATTTTTATTTTATTTTTATTTATTCATGAGTCTAACAGCCTCAGGGTAGAAGCTGTTCCTCAGTCTAGTGGTTCTACACTTGATGCTCCTCAACCTCCGTCCTGAGGGGAGTGGGGCAAAGAGTGAGTGTGCTGGATGAGTGAGGTCTTTCATGATACAGGTGGCTCTTTTCCTGCATCTAGAGGTGTAAATGTCTGTGATGGTGGGGAGACTGACTCCAACAGACTTCTGTGCAGCCTTCACCACTCTCTGCAGAGCTTTCCTCTCTTCAACTGTGCAGCCTCCATGCCACACGTTGATGCTGGAGCACAGGATGCTCTCCACTGCACACCTGTAGAAGGAGGTGAGAACTGGGCTGCTCAGACCAGCTCGTCTCAGCCGTCTGAGGAAGTAGAGTCTCTGATGACCTTTCTTGATCAGGCTGGTGGTGTTGTTGCTCCAGCTGAGGTTATCATTCATGTGTACACCCAAGTATTTGTAGCTGGAGACCACTTCCACTGCAGACCCACCTATTTTCAGTGGGGCATGGGTGTGTTTGTTCCTTCTGAAGTCCACAATCATCTCCTTTGTCTTCTTCACATTCATGTGAAGATTATTCTCTTTGCACCAGCTCTCCAGGTGTTCCACCTCCTGTCTGTAGCTGGACTCATCATTGTTTGTGATGCATCCCACCACCGCTGTATCATCTGCAAACTTAACAATATGACAGCCTGGAAGTGTGGCTGTACAATCATATGTGAGCAGAGTGAACAGAAGGGGGCTCAGCACACATCCCTGAGGAGAGCCAGTGCTAAGGGTTATGGTGGAGGAGGAGAAGTTGTGGATCTTCACGGACTGTGGTCTGTCTGTTAAGAAGTCTAGTACCCAGTTACAAATAGAGGGGCTTAGTCCAAGTGTAGATAGTTTGTCTATCAGAGTTTGGGGGATCATGGTGTTGAAGGCAGATGTGAAGTCCACAAAGAGCAGACGCACGTATGAGTCTTTCTGATCCAGGTGGGTGAGAGCAGTGTGGACCACGGAAGAAATGGCGTCCTCTGTTGATCGGTTCTCACGGTATGCGTATTGATGAGGGTCCTCATTGATGTTGACGGTTGCCTTGATGTGGGACATGACCAGTTTCTCAAAACATTTAGCGACTATCGGGGTGAGGGCCACCGGTCTATAGTCATTCAGACCAGTCACTGTGGAGCTCTTTGGGACTGGGATGATGGTCGCGGTCTTCAGGCAGGTGGGAACTGACTCCAGTGCAAGTGAGGTGGTGAAGATGTCAGCCAGCACCTCACAGAGCTGGTCCGCACATTCCTTCAGAACTTTCCCTGGGATGTTGTCTGGTCCGGTTGCTTTATGAGGATTAATCTTTCTGAGACTGCCTCTCACTTCTGCTGCGGACACCCTGAGATGCTCTTCATCTGGTGATGAGGTGAGTCTGGTGCTAGCAGGTCTGTTTGGATCATCAAAACGTGCATAAAACTTATTGAGGGCATCAGGCAGAGATGGGTCCCTGGGGCATTGTTTGTTTTTGCCTTTGTAATCTGTTATGCATTTAATACCCTTCCACATGCTCCGTGGGTCTTGTGAGGTGAACTGTCCCTCGATCCTCTGTGCATACGTGGCCTTGGCCTTCTTAATGCCATCCTTCAGTTCATTCCTGCTCTTTCTCAGTTCCACTTTATCTCCTGACTTGAATGCAGTGTCTCTGGCTGCTAGCAAGGCGTGAACTTCTTTATTTAACCAGGGTTTCCGGTTCGGGTAGGATTTCACATATTTTTTTATGGATACATTTTCAGAGCATGTACTGATGTAACCCAGGACTGAGGAAGCGTACAGTTCCATGTCCACTGAACTTCCATCAGTGGCTGCTTCTCTGAAAACAGACCAGTTTGTCCTCTCAAAACAGTCTCTCAACAAGGGGGAACTATCTTGAGGCCAGATTGTTATTTCTCTTTGTTCCGGCTTTGAGCGCCTGAGTGGAGGGAGTTCTCTTGGGGCCAGAATCAGAGAGTCGTGGTCGGAAGCTCCGAGCGCTGGGCGTGTCTTCGCCGTGTATGCCCCCTTTACATTTGTGAAGACTTGGTCGAGTGTTTTATCTCCTCTCGTAGCTGCGAAGACGTTCTTATTGAAGGCTGGGAGGGACACTTGGAGATCTACGTGATTGACGTCCCCGCAAACAATGAAAAGCCCCTCAGGATATTTACACTGCAGCGAGGTGAGTAAGTCATGAATTTCTCTCTGGGCGTCATTAGCATTAGCATCAGGGGCTATGTAAATAACGCTGATTACGATCACTGAATAGTCACGTGGCATATAATGCGGCCTACATCTTATTGTGATCAACTCCACGGCAGCTGAACAAGCTCTTTTTATCACAGCACAGTTCGTGCACCAATCCTTGTGTACGTAAATACAAACACCACCACCTCGCGTTTTCCCCGTAGTCTCGGTGCACCGGTCTGTTCTGAAAAAGATCCTCTGGTCCAGCTCGTAAACAGAGTCTGGAGTGTCCTCAGAGATCCAAGTTTCCGTAAGACAAAGCACAGAGCATCTTCTCATCTCCTCCGACGTGGTTACCCTCAAACGAAGTAGATCCATCTTGTTGTCGAGCGAGCGAACGTTAGACAGGAAAAGAGCCGGCATCGGGGGTTTACCGGTTTTAGCGTCTGCCCGCATTCTCGTCATAATTCCTGCACGGCAACCCCGCTTCTTTCCTCGTGAGCAACGCTTTCTTTTCTTTCCCCTGGAGCGTATCTGCTTCCAGAAGGACGTTTTTAGCAGGTCCAATCTTCCGAGCTCTGATTTGAGTTCGTTGCTGATTTCAGCTGTGCCCTGTGGTAAATCCGCTCCAATTCTTAACAGATCAGTTCGGCTGTAATTCACCCGCAAAACACGCGCAGAGTCAGGTACAAAAACACTATTAAAATTACTAAAAGCTAGAGATGATCCGGGAACTCGTGAAGCTGCGGCTGCACTGAGCGCGGCCATCTTGCTATTTACTCTAAGTATATTTATTTATCTTTGATAGAAACACTTCGTTTCCCACTTCCTACGGTTTGTGACGTCACAAACCGCAGCCACAACCCACCTCAAACCTGAGTCCAGCCCCTCACCTAGCAACCCCTGGTGATGCTCCACCCACTTTCATTCATTCA
Source organism: Garcialebias charrua (assembly GCA_038048925.1). Lineage (NCBI taxonomy): Eukaryota > Metazoa > Chordata > Actinopteri > Cyprinodontiformes > Rivulidae > Garcialebias > Garcialebias charrua. The sequence continues at coordinate 53,758 of JBBPBX010009975.1, forward strand.
TTCATTCATTCATTCATTCAACCTTTATTTATACAGGCTAGCCTCGTTGAGCCACGGGGACTCATTTACAAGAGGGACCTGTCTCACTCACGCCTAGGGACAATTCAGAGTTACCAATCAGCCTAACATGCATGTTTTTGGACTGTGGGAGGAAACCGGAGCACCCGGAGAAAACCCACGCATGCACGGAGAGAACATGCAAACTATAAAAGACGTCACGGTTGCCGAGCAGTTTAGGAGCTGACCCGGCGGTCATTTATTTTATTTTAGCGGGGGGCTAGGGGCTTTCCCTGCTCCACCAGAATGTTTTATTACCTTGTTTGAACTCTGTCTCGTTGAAACTGTGCACACACACACTCTCGCGGGGCGACCGTCTGTAACGTACAAGCACCACTGATCGATATACTTTTCAGATTAGCAACTTATTTATTTTAAGAATACTTTTCACTTCATCAAAATCTAATCAAAACTCCAGCGTTTGAAAAGTAGGTGGTTGTATTTGTTTCTTATACGATGAAGGACTGCTGTTTGTATAATTGCCAGGTTGGCCGAGAGGTAGAGAACCGGACTGGCACCCGAAGGACTGGGGTTTGCTTCCCAGTCACGGCATTTATTTTATTTTATTTTTAAGCCTTTTGTTTCGGAGAGATTTCATGTGTACAGCACTTTGTTGCAGCTGTGGTTGTTTTAAATGGCTTTATAAATAAAGTATGATTGTTATTTTTACGTTTTAGTTCAATTTTTAGTGTACTCTGTACTGTATTAGCGATCGCTCCCAACGAGCAACCGGCAGATGGAAAACGAGCAGACCGCCGGAGAAGCGGGCGTGAGCTGCTGGGAGCTGCTGGCTTTTGAGGAGCGTGGGGTCCGGTCAGAGGTTGCCTCATATGGATAAATTAACTGGAAACACTCAGTGAACTTTGTGTGTGTCTGGACTGGAGCAGCGATCTCTCCCAAAAGCGTCGCATGTAACGAGCGGACCTAAAAGGGCGGAGGAGGAAGAGCTATTTTTAGCCTCGGATTCGGGCTAAAAGGAGCAGCAAATGGTGGCGCGCGCAGACGGCTTTCGGTAAGTTATCTTAAGCTAGCACTAACCGTAAGTCAAATGAGTTTTCGGGCTGCTCACTGCACCACCTGGTAGGTGGTTGGGTTAAATGCAGAGACGAATTTCGTCTGTGTATGGGAACATACGCAGATGACAGGAATAGACATTATTATTATTATTATTAATAAAAAAAGAGCTTATTTTAAAACAACAGTTTAGAGTATGCTGGTGTAGATTCTCAGTCGTCCAGGACATGATAAAATCAAAAAAGGCGTTCAATACAGAACAACTGGACTTCCTTTGTCAAGTCAGCGAGGAAATTTCCAAAACACAATAAGGAACAGAAAAAGGAGAACAGACGAAAAAACATTGTCATCCCTTATGTTGCTGGACTATCAGAGAATTTCAGAAGGATTCTCAACAAACACAACATCCCAGTACATTTCAAACCCAGCAGGACTCTCAGACAGAGGCTGGTCCACCCGAAGGACAAAACACCTACACACAAACAGAGTGGTGTAGTGTATGCAGTCCAGTGCAGCGAGGACTGTCCAGACTTATACATTGGGGAAACTAAACAGCCAATCCACAGAAGAATGTCTCAACACAGGAGAGCAACCTCCTCTGGTCAAAACTCAGCTGTTCACCTACACCTCACAGACAAGGGACACTCTTTTGAGGACCAAAATGTACATATTTTGGACCGAGAGCACAGGTGGTTTGAGCGAGGTGTGAAGGAGGCGATTTATGTAAAAAGAGAGAAACCATCGTTAAACAGAGGAGGAGGTCTAAGATTTCAACTTTCTAAAACTTATAGTGCAGCCCTGGATTTGGTCCCCAGGCGTCTCACACCTGATGAGAACAGAGGAGCTTTGTTTGTGAATTAGACCAACAAAGACTTTGACAGGTCCCTGTTATCAATGTGTGAAGTGTGGTTTTTGTCAATTTACATACAGTAGGGTGTGTGTGTGTTTTCTGTAAGCTCTGCTTTCACACACAGAACTTTGAATGGGTCACAGCCACGTGTTATCCCAAGTATGTGTGTGTGTTAGCTTCCAATTTACCTAGTTTGGTGTGCACCAGTGGCCCAGCTTTGCTTATAACTTCTCTCTCCCTCTCACAGTCTCCAATTGAGAAAGCTTATCGGATGATGAGCGAAACGTCTTGTTTGTTACAAATAAAGTCCAGTTGTTCTGTATTGAACGCCTTTTTTGATTTCAACAGTTTAGAGATACTGGCTGTTACAGAGGGCGGAGTTAATGTAAACAGATCTTTGAAGGGCGTGGCCTTGAGAGCTCATTATCATAAACAGCCTGTTCAGAAAGGAAGTTAAAAATGGCAGAATTAGAAAGGGTATAATTTATTATCTAAGAAATATTTTGTGTATTAAATTGAACGAACATGGTCTGGATAGCCCACAGAAATACCATATAAATTTTAAAAACCTATCTGTGGTCCCCTTTAACATATAAACACAGAATATGCAGCGGCAGCGAGAGGCGTGTGGAGGAGGCGCAGCAGGAGGCGCAGCTGATGATGATCTCAAGTTCACCAGAGCATGGGAAGCAGACCATATATGGCTCTGAGGGGGAGGGAGCAGAATGCTTTCCCTGTTCAAAAATTTTCTAAGATCCAATGGTTTTGTTCCTCAGCAGAGGCCACGCCTCCAGCAAGAATCGGTTCTCTATGGAGAAACTCCAGACCCTAGTACGAAGCGAAGTGAAGGACAAGGGTCTGGTTTTAACCAGTCTAGGCCAAATCCAGTCTTTTTCTGAGTTTTATTTAAGATTTCATTAATGTGGTGTCAGTTAGGTGTCTAACAATATGCTGGAGTCACGATTTGGTTTAACAGGAAGCAGAACCAAATGCCAAATTAACGTGGGTGTTTTGTTTTTTAACATATTTTAACTCAAAACCAGAGCCAAAGAAGCAAACTACTCTTAGTTTAAAGGGGTCATGTACGGCAAGACAAGATTTATAAGTTCAAAACTTCATTGTAAAATAGAAATAATGTAGTTTTGTATTGTGTAGCCCAGGTCATCTGTCCAACATAAGGTTTATTGAACTCCAGAAAGTAAGGAAATGTTACAAAAATATAAAATTAAACAAAAAACAAGGTTCTATTTCGTCCCTCCTGACCGCCAGAGGCGGTGCTTAAGCACTGAATGATCATTCTTGCACATGCGCAGGTCGAGCACAAATTACAACAAAGTCACCCCGTGACCTGCCCGGGACCCACGTGACACTATATAGGCACGTGGCACCCGGCATACAGTCCCTTTGTTCTTCTTGCGCGCAGGTTTGTTGAGTACAGGTGTGTGGTCGTGTGAAGCTGGTTGCTTCTGTGTGAACCACTGCTTTCTTAAAACTGCTTGTTGCTGGTAGCCACGTGACCGAGTTTGGTCGGAGCTGCCGGTAAGTCTTGCCCTCCAAGGGCTGCACGAGCTGTTTTCACCTTACCAGATCTGCGACAACTGGTAAGTTTTGCTCTTTTTTTTTACTCTTGTGTGGCGTTTCTGCCCGCGGTGAGTTAATTTTCTGTTTCTAGTCATTTATTTGACTCACCTGTAGCGTCTTCGCTCGTGTTGTGTTTTCTATTGCTTGTTTATTCAACTTTCCGGTGGCGTTTCTGCCCACATTGAGTTAATTTTCCATTTCTAGTCGTTTATTTGACTCACCTGTAGCGTCTTTGCTCGTGTTGTGTTTTCTATTGCTTGTTTATTCAACTCTCTGGTGGCGTTTCTGCCCGCATTGAGTTAACTTTCCGTTCTACTCATTTTTTCTAACTCACTCGTAGCGTTTTAGCTCGCGTTGGGTTTTTCTGTTGTCCATTTATTTAAACTCGCCAGTGGCGTTTTCTGCTCATGCTGAGTTATCTTTTGTTCTGGTTGTTTATCTGACTCACCTGTAACGTTTTCGCTCGCGTTGTTTTTTCTGTTGGCTGTTTATTTCAACTCACCAGTGGCATCTCTGCTCGCACTGAGTTTTCTGTTGTTGTTTGTTTCAACTCACCAGTGGCGTCCCTGCTCCCGCTGAGTTGTTGTATGGTTTGTGTGGCATCTCTGCTCACGCTGAGTTCCAGTGTTAATTTATTTCAACTCACCAGTGGCGTCTCTGCTTGCGCTGAGTTGTTCTGTAGTTTATCTGAACTCACTGGTGGCGTTTCTGCTCGCGCTGAGTTCGTAGCCTACAGGGGTATTTTTCCTACAAACAGAGTCGCCAGTGGCGTTTTCTGCTCGTGTTGACTTTTGTTGGTGACGGCTGATCACGCTTTTCAGCGGTATGATGCTGGAAAGTTTGTGCTGTTCGACCTGTCTGGCGCAGCTTCAGCCCAAGGAGAGGCATGACTTGTGTCCCTCTTGTCTCGGTGTGGGACAACTCCGGGAGGCGCTGTCAGATGTCACTTGCCCCATCTGTCGCGTCATGCCCCGGTCGGTCAGACTGGATCGGTTGGCTGCACTGGAGTGGCCTACCGACCGGGCGGGCGCTGCACAGCATAGCCTGTTGCCGTAGGGTCAGGCGATGGGCAAATGGCCTGCTGTGGCTACGCCTTCGCTGCCGGCGAAACGAGCCAGACAGCCCGATACAGGGGGTTGTCCACGAGAGTGGATCACCTCACTACCAAGCTGGCCCACATGAACGCCCTCCTCCAGTCTTTTCAATCAATCAATCAATCCATTTTATTTATAAAGCACCCTTCATACTAAAAGCAGCTCAAAGTGCTGTACAGAATTATAAAACAATAAACTCACAAATTTAAAGCAAACGACACACACAAAATAAATAAAATCAATCAATCAAATTAAATACAGTAGTATGGAAAATGTATAGAGTGAACAGAGATGAACCAGTTCAGGAAATGCTGTTAAAAAGATGGGTCTTGAGCCTGCTCTTAAAAACAACAACATTCTCTGCAGCCCTCGGGTTCTCCTGCAGACTATTCCACAGACGGGGGCCATAGTACTGGAAAGAAGCCTCACCGTAAGTGTAAGTTCTGACTTTTGGAACTGTTAGTAGTCCAGTACCAGAGGACCTTAATGTCCGCGGGGGTTCATAGGGCAATAGCAGCTGATGGTGTTCGGGACAGGGT
>JBBPBX010009976.1:0-17480 GCA_038048925.1 Garcialebias charrua
ATAGATTTCCAAATACTGTACTGTAAATGAATGTTTAATCATTATTTGGTTAACAAGATCCATGTGTTTTGCAGGTGCCTGTTGTGCCGGATGTAGAAGTCCAAGGCGAAAGGTGAAGTCTCTACGGACCAGCTCAGCCTTGCTGGTTGGAGATCTTGCAGTGCTCGTCTACGGGAGAGAGTTATTGGCCAATTGAAGTTTGACTGGGAGGCAATCGGGGGCTCATAAAGATGTGGAGTCAAAGCCTTTGGACAACACAAAGCTTGATACTTGGTGAGTATATAATTTAGGACAAAACTCATTCTAAAATACATTCCTAATGTTTTTTCTCGTTTTATGAACAAATTACTGGAATGTTCCATGCTCCTCACGGTTTATGATGCAGATTCTGATACAATCACCTAAAAATGCCATTCACTGATACCATATGGATTAGATTGGATTTGGTTATGTGCTCTATAATAAAAAAACAGTTTACAATCAAAGTTAAATGCAGGTTACGGGTATTATTTGTAGTTGTTAAATCAAAAATATCTTTTTTTTTAAAGGTAACCACAATTACTTTTAACATTAGACTTTAATTAGTCATTGTTTTAACTGTAAAACAATGACTGTAAAAATACTGTAGGGTGTTTAGTTTTGTAAATTTTTAAAGTATATTTTAACATGTGTATATTTTAACACATGAAAATATATTTTAAAAATGTACAAAACTAAACCACCCTACAGTATTTTTACAGTTAAAATAAAAGTTTATCAAATAAAGTCAAATGTTTAAAAGTAATTGTGGTTCCCTTTAATAATAAGTTATTGTTTATCACTCGTGAAACCTAGAGACATATTTTAAGGATATGTTTGATGTGAGAGTAATTACACTGATGATAGAATAACATAACATTGGAGTAATTTCTGTTTTTTTGGTGTGTTTTTTTTTTTTTCAGTCTACACCAAGCCAAAGTTCCCTGACACCACCATGCAAGATGTGCGAAGAGTCATAAGAAGAAGAAAAAAAGCAACATAAACAACTACCGGTGAACTTTTTTTTTTTCTTATCCCCCCCAAAGATGTGAAGATGCCTTCTGAAAAGGAAAGACTTCAGTTTCCAGTTGGAGACACTATTTTTGCTTTGTTTAAGCAAATGCACACATTTTTACATTGTGTTCTGGACTTTATGTTTACACCTTGAAATGCAAATGTGCACCTTTTCCTTTTCAATTTTTAAAACTGGAAAGGGATTCATTTTAATTGCTGCTGTTTTGTAAACTGTTTTTGAGCTGCACCTTAATTTTATATAAAAATATTGAAGTTCTCAAGACCTTGTTTTATGACTTTGTAAACACATCTTTCAGAATACTTTAAAAAATATTTTTTAGCATACCGGTATACTGTAAATAGTATTGTGCAAGTATTTTTAAGCAAACTTACAAGTGTAACATAACAATTACAATGACAACATGGTATTAGTTTTAGAAATTCAAAAATTTTAACTTAAATGATAAAATAAACTGTAAACTAGAAGTAAATAACAAGTGCATTGGAAGTATATGAAAAAGTGTACTAGTGGTATACTTTAAGTATACTGTAATAAACTAAAGTATGAACTAGAAGTATATAACAAGTGCATTTGGAGTATAAAGAAAAGTATACTAGTGTTATACTTTAAGTATACTTCAATAAACTAAAATATGAACTTGAAGTACACTGGAAGTCTAATTAAAAGTGTACTACTAGTATACTTTAAGTATACTTCAATAAACTAAAATATGAACTTGAAGTACACTATAAGTACATTGGAAGTCTAATAAAAAGTGTACTACTAGTATACTTTAAGTATACTTCAATAAACTAAAATATGAACTTGAAGTACACTATAAGTACATTGGAAGTCTAATAAAAAGTGTACTACTAGTATACTTTAAGTATACTTCAATAAACTAAAATATGAACTTGAAGTACACTATAAGTACATTGGAAGTCTAATAAAAAGTGTACTCCTAGTATACTTTAAGTATACTAAAATGGGCCAATTTAGTACAAAAAAAGTTTATTGTAAGTAAACTGCGAGTATACTTAAAAGTACACTTAGAGACATATACTTTATATACTTAAGTATACTTAACAACATATACTTAAAGTATACTTCTTTTTGGTAAGGGAGGGCAGGATGCTGACGTGGAAGAAGGTGCCCTTCAGATCCACAGTGCAAAAGTAATCTCTCGGGCGAACTGAGTAGAGAACTTGTCTGAGTGTTAACATCCTGAATTTGTACGTTTTTTTCTTTTGTTCAGACCCCGGAGGTCCAAGATAGGCCTCAGGCCCTGTTCCCGTTTTGGGACCAGGAAGTACTTGCTGTAATGACCCTTTTTTACATTGTGGACAGGGACCACTCTGATCACCCCTTCGTGCATCATGGTGGAGATCTCGTCTCTTAGGACATGAGGACGGTCTGGGCTGATGGAAGACGACATCACCCCCTTGAAGGGAGGTGGACGCTTGAAGAACTACAGCCTGAGACCTAGGGTGACAGTGGACATGACCCATGTGCCTGGTTTGCATGCACTCCAGGCACCAGCATGTGCGCTCAGTCTGGAAGGCATGTGTATTCTGTGATGTTTATGTGTCAAGGGGAAGGGAGGGGAGCCCCCCTCCTGTTCGCCCTCCGGCGGACTTGCCTGTCCCTCTGTGGTAGCCGGAGTGTCTGTCTGTTATAGACAGACCTCTGGCTTCCTGCAGGGGCTCATTGTCTGCCCTGACAGTTCGTGTCTCATTAGGGTGGGGGGACCGTGTGTGAGTGCTACCCCCCCCTTTATTGACACGCTTTGCATTTAAAAAGGTGCTGTGTTGTTGTTGTTTTTTTAAGTCGACACACAGAACACTATGTGTTTTCTGAGACTTTATTGCTGTGCTTAAAGAACAATTTGTCTTTTTTACACAAACATTTGAGTGATTTTTTTGTGCACACATGATTTACACCAGAAAAACGTGGGTTTTTTTTAAAACACAAAGTTTGGCATTAAAAGTGTGGTCTCCCTTTTGTCCTCGTGGGTGGGAGCACCTGAAAAATAGCGAAGCGGTCCTGCATCAGGCCGACTTCTGCTTTCGGTCCCGGTTCGCTAAGGAGGACCTCGGTGGGCCCGCCTGACGTGGAACAAATCTGTGCCTTGTCCAGGCTTAGCCAGCCTGGGGCTGCCCTGAGGCGGGCTTCGACCGTTGCTCTCCCTCGAGTGCCAGCCGTTTCTGTGGGGGACAACGTGTGGCCGAGTGGTGTCGAGGTTGCGCGCCCCTGTGTCCACTAGCGTCTCTGGGTTGCACAAAAAACTTTGTGGGCATCCCTTCATACAAGGCCTCCTCCTAGGCCTCCTCCTATTTTCTTCTCTGTTCCAGCCTGCTCTGAATCCTCTCAAGAGCACCACCGAAAAGCCCAGTGGGCTCAATGGGATGATGGAGGAACGGGTTCCGCTGGCCCTCTGGCAGGTCCATCAGCGTTAGCCACAAATGGCGCTGAGCAATGACAATCTCGGCCATACTCCTCCCCTGAGCGATGGCAGCTGTCCCCATAAGGCGGAGAACAAAGTCTGTTACCTTGCAGGCCTCCTCCAGAACCTTGGCCACCTTCTTTTTGTTGAAGGTCTGCTGGAGCTCCTGAAGCTTTTCCGCCAAGTAGGCTTGCATCATAGCTGAAGCGTTCATGGCGCGGACCGTGAGGCCTTTGCTCGGTAACACTTCTCGAGCTGCGAGGCTGACACGTGGCAGGCCTTGCTAGGTAGAGTTGGTCTGGAGCCCGAAGTCCTGGGGGCTAAATGGGCCGCCAACGTGTCCTCCATCTGGGGGATGTTGGCCATGCCCGCCACTTCAATGCCGTTAACGTCCAGGAACTGGGAGAGAGGCAAAGTCATTGGAGCCCTGGGTTCAGCCCAGGTACGTGTCAGCTCCGTCTGGAAGTCAGAAAAATAGGCATCCTGTGCCTGGTGGCCGACTGTTGCTTGGCGAACCAGAAGTTCCCCACCAACCTCGTTACTTGTTGTAGAGGGGGGGGGTTCTGGCCAATTAATCCGCAGTGCGTCCGTTGCTCTGTGACACAGCTCGAACAAAGCGGGGACAGACACATAAGTCTCTGGTTGACCTGCTGCGGGGTTCTGGGAGAAGTCCTCGTCTTCTCCTTCGTCCTCGTTCTCGGCGTCGTCATCAGTTAGCTCGCCAGAGGCTGTTAGAGAGAACTCATCTGCTTGTAACAAGTCCCTCGTGTCAAGCTCAGCGGTGGAGTCCCTGACGGGGGCCACCATGTCCATGCTTTCTTCCCAGTCGGCATGACCGTTGTCCTCCAGCTCGACAGCCTCAAGCTCCGCAGTGGGAGTGAGCGCTTCAGAGAGGAGCGGTTCCCGTGTCGCAGTGGAGCCGCCCATGGCTTTGACCACAAAGTCCATGCGCCTCCGTCTCACGGCCTCATGCAGCTGGTTTCAGTGAGGGCAGGACTCGAGGGAGTCCAACGCTGTTTTCGTGTGTAGCATCTCTAAGCAGACAGGACAGGCCTCGTAGGTGTCCGCCACTGAAAGTGAATAACCACATCAGCTGGGGCAGGCTCTGGAGCCGGGGCTCGCTGGCCTGCTGGTCTTGTTGGAGTTCTTCGACTTCCTCTTGCTCTTCTCCGGAGCCATGGCTGAGAAGAGACGTCGAGTTGTAGCCAGTTAGCCGTCCGCTAAACGTGGTCCGAAGAAGTCCTCTCGTTGAGCTGCTCTCGGTGGCTAGCCTGTTAGCTCGTTAGCTACGCAGGTAGCGTGTGACGCAGTTAGTGTCTCGTTAGCTGAGCTGCGAAAAGAGCAGAAGAAAACCTCAAAAGTTAAAGTCGACGACACTAGGTTAGCCTCCGCTAACCCAATTGCTCGCAGGGAAGTTCTCTGTAACGCTCAGGGCAGGGAGCGAGCTCACCTCCAGTCGAGCGATCCAGTCACAGAGAGTCCTGCGAAGTTCAGGTGTGAAGCGAGATGAAGGGCAAAAGAGGATGAAGGTGGAGCGTCAGCCTCTTTTATGCAAAGAGGGCGGGGCCTCCTTGCTGACTCTGATGCCCACCTGCCTTAAAAGGTGTAATTGTATTACTTCAGGTGAACCATGCGGGGGCGCAATTCCTATAGTCATATGTTGCATTGGGTGAACTGACTGACAAGGGAACCAGCCACGGAAAGGTCCACCAAAACCCGTACAGGGCAAGAAGTCCATAAATCAGAGAATCAGCCAAGACACCAAAATAACCCTGATGAAGCTGGAAGACATGGAAGTAGTTCCCCTCCTGTAAGCCTCACACTGCATTGAGCTGGGCTGGATGGAAGAGTGGTCAGGAGAAAAACATTACTTTTAGGAAAACAATGCTGGTTAATGCTGTCACCCAGGAACTAGAAGTTCACAGCTTTGAATCTAAGCTGGTGCAATTATTCATGGAGTTTATGTTTTCCCTGACCATGTGCTATTTTTTTCCATCCATCCATTATCTTTATCCACTTATTCCTTTTTGGGTCACGGGGTCACTGGTGCCCATGTCCAGCTATCACTGTTGAGGCGGGGTACACCCAGGACAGGTTGCAACTACATCACAGAGACACAAACAAATGAGACAAACAACCGTTCACTCTCTCACTCTCACACCTAGGGACAATTTAGAGTTACCAATTAGACTAACATGCATGTTTTTGGTCTATAGGAGGAAACGGGAGTAACCGGGGGGAAAAACATGCATGCACGGAGAAAACATACAAACTCCACCCAGATAGTGCACTCCACCTCATATATCTCCTCCTACATGTCTCTGCGTGAGTGCAGCTACAGCGTGCACTCTTAGGACATTATTACATGCAGTGTTCCCTCAGTGAGGACTGAACTAGGCAAAGGGGCCTTCTCCTACTCCGCTCCTGTTTCCTGGAATAGCTTGCAAAAAGATCTGAAGCTCTCGACCTTGACCGCTCTAAGAGGCTTCAAACATCTGCTAAGTTTATGGCAAAAACCAATGCAGACATTTTCCTGTTTTTAGTATTTTATGTCGCTTTATAATGTAGCTGTTTTTGTTTCATTTTTTTTATATACGGTAATTTTCTTCCATTCCACAGTTACAAATGGAAAATCAGCCATTTCATCTAATAACCAAACTACTACAAATCAAAACCCTCCTACAAGTCAATCCTTAGTTAATCACACCTTCTCTTTTTCTCCGTTCTCAGTCAGTGAGGTAAATAAATTGTTAAAAGATCTTGATTCTAAAAAATCTGCAGGTCCAGATGAACTTCCACCTTATTTCTTAAGGATGGCTGCTCATATCATCACAGTCCCTGTGACCCACATCTTTAACCTGTCCATAAGCCAAAACTCCATTCCGGATGCTTGGAAAACAGCCTTTGTTCTTCCTTTGCTGAAGGGAGGTGACCCCACCTCACTGAACAACTATCGACCAATCTCTAAACTCTATTTTAGCCAAGGTTCTAGAAAAACTGATAAACTCTCAAATCAAAAATTATCTGGACTCATTTAACATCTTACCTCTCCATCAATCTGGTTTCAGGAAACAACACAGCACAACGACTGCTTCACTGAAGGTTCTTAATGACGTTGTTGAAGCATTGGATGCTAAGGATTATTGTGCTGCACTTTTCTTAGACCTGTCTAAAGCTTTTGACACTGTGGATCATAACATCTTGTGTCATAAGCTCTCAGAAATCGGTTTCTCAGATCACACCATTGGTTGGTTTTCTAACTATCTTTCTGATCGGAGGCAATGTGTTCAACATAATGGTACTTCTTCCAGTTATTTAACAATTAAAAATGGTGTACCACAAGGCTCAGTCTTAGGACCAACCCTCTTTACAATCTACATAGGTAATGTAGGTCAGAGCATCCCTGATGCATCCTTACATTTCTATGCTGATGACACAGTTGTTTACTGTCGAGCTAAAACAGTAGCTAAGGCTTTCCAGCTTTTGCAATCCGCTTTTGACATCATCCAGTCAGATTTGTTCCATCTCAAACTTGTCCTAAATGCTGATAAAACCAAAGGGATGCTTTTTTCAAATAGGAAGTCGGTCCCAGCAGTTCTTCCTCTGATTTTATCCTCAAATGGTGTCCCTATTGAGTTTGTTGATTCCTATAAATATTTGGGTATCCTGGTCGATTCACATCTCTCTTTTAAACTCCACGTGGAAAACCTAGTAAAGAAACTGAAAGTTAAACTGGGTTTCTTTTTCAGAAACAGATCATGTCTAACACTGAATGCTAGGAAACGCCTTGTATCTGTGACTTTCCTTCCCTCCATTGATTACGGTGACATTATCTACATGAACGCTCCTACAAGCACCCTGCAGATGTTGGATGCTGTCTATCATGGTGCACTAAGATTCATAACTGGCTGTGATTATCGTACCCACCACTGCACCCTGTATTCACTGGTTAACTGGACATCATTAACCTCACGCAGACTCTTCCACTGGTACATTTTCATCTTTAAATCACTTCTTGGTCTGCTGCCTTCATACATCTCCTCCTACATGTCTCTGCGTGAGTGCAGCTACAGCGTGCGCTCTCAGGACATGATCACCTGCAGTGTTCCGTCAGTGAGAACTGAGCTTGGCAAAAGGGCCTTCTCCTACTCCGCTCCTGCTTCCTGGAATATCTTACAAAAAGATCTGAAGATCTCGGCCATGACCTCTCTAAATGGCTTTAAAAATCTGTTGGAATCCTGGCAAAAACCAATGCAGACATGTTCCTGTTTTTGATTTTCTACATCTGCCTTATAATGTTTTGCTACTTTGATATCTTTGTTTTAACTTGTAAAAAAAAATCTGTATTTCTCTCTTATGTTTGTCTATTGTTGATTGTTTAAGGAAATTCTACTGTTGCTGTTGTCATCATTCTTTAGTTTGTAGACAGGTCTCTCTTGTAAATGAGTCCTCGAGGCGCAATGAGATTAACCTGCCTAAATAAAAGTTGAATGAATGAATGATTTTTAATTTTTATTTATTTATATGCCTTCTTTTATGATTGTCTACTGTTGTCATCACTCTTTGTTAAAATCAGGTCTCTCTTGTAAATGAGTCCCATGTCTCAATGGAATTAACCTGTATAAATAAAGGTTGAATGAACAGGCCAGGCACGTTCCATGTGCTCGCTTAAATTTTAAAAACGTGCACACTCAATTGTGATTTTAAATTGACTGACTGCTGGAATAGGTGGGAGTTCCCACTGCCCTGAACAGGATTATGAAAGTACAGAAAATAGAAGAGTGAGAGGGTTTCTGTCTTCTCCATCTTAAATATTCCCATTCATGTGACATCACCCTTTGAACATTTTGTATATGAAAGGAATATTTTATTTATTGATCTGCTTTCTGGTACATTCAATGTTATTTCTCGATATTAACAACCTTTATAATTCTTTAATAACTTTAAGATTATTGTGAATGCTTTGGTATCAGTTGTGAATCAGGTGTCAGTAGCAGCTAGCCAGACGTGGCAACACACCTCCCCCCTCCCCCACCATAAGAATCCCTGAGAGAAATGTTTACCACCAGCAGCTCCCTGTCTGTGCTTGCTATGGGTCGGTTCCAATAACACGAAGGTGAGGGAGGGGCCCCCATGTTATGTTTCTACAAAAGAAACCTTATCTAGTCTCAGCAGATCAGAACTAGGGCAGCTTAGAAGTTCTGTACTTCTAGTGTTTTTGCTTCCTGTATTCTATTTCTCCATGAAGCTTTATATTATTATATTATTATATTATTATATTATTAATAGGTGGGTCTGCAGTGGAAGTGGTCTCCAGCTACAAATACTTGGGTGTACACATGAATGATAACCTCAGCTGGAGCAACAACACCACCAGCCTGATCAAGAAAGGTCATCAGAGACTCTACTTCCTCAGACGGCTGAGACGAGCTGGTCTGAGCAGCCCAGTTCTCACCTCCTTCTACAGGTGTGCAGTGGAGAGTGTCCTGTGCTCCAGCATCAACGTGTGGCATGGAGGCTGCACAGTTGAAGAGAGGAAAGCTCTGCAGAGAGTGGTGAAGGCTGCACAGAAGTCTGTTGGAGTCAGTCTCCCCACAATCACAGACATTTACACCTCCAGATGCAGGAAAAGAGCCACCTGCATCATGAAAGACCTCACTCATCCAGCACACTCACTCTTTGCCCCACTCCCCTCAGGACGGAGGTTGAGGAGCATCAAGTGTAGAACCACTAGACTGAGGAACAGCTTCTACCCTGAGGCTGTTAGACTCATGAATAAATAAAAATAAAATAAAAAATAAACACTGCAAAATATCACATCATACTGATGCTGATCTGTTTTCTTGTTGCTGTGTTCATCTGTGTTCATCTGTGACCATCTGCTCATACAAACTCATGTTCGTGCTGCTGTTTATTCCCACTATATTAGGCTTAGTGTATTACTAGTTGATGTTTTTCTTAGTTAATTCTAGATGTTATTACTGTTTTTCTCTTGCATTTGTTGTTGGATGTAACTGGGACCCCGTGTACATAATCTCGTTTTCATCACATGTACCACATGCGGTGCAAATGACAATAAAGACTCTCTGACTCTGACTCTCTGATTATTAAACTTGAGGAAATCTACACCTGATCATTTGTGAATCAGGTTTTTCTACAACTTGTACACTTAGTTCTGTTTTTCCATTTTTTTTCCAGAACATCTGATCACTTGCTTGTTATGGCCCTGAGTTAATCTCTTTTTCCACCAGTCCTATAGTATTTGTTTGATCCATATAGATTCTCTATAAATGGGTGTATCTTCAGTTCATTCAGTGTGTTTTTTTCAACCCAAGTTTAAAATTTTTGGTATCTGCCTTCTGTGTCCTGCATATGGGTCCTCCTGCAACTTCACACAGATCATCAGCATTATCCATCAACCAAATAATGACATATGAGCACACCAGAAATGCACTTTTTTGAATGCATTCAGGAACAAATAACAAAGATATAAATGCAAAACAATCATTTTTGATGCATCTATTGTGATGCATCAAAAATTATTATGTCATAAATTATGTCATAATTCTCATCTACATATTTAATTTACAAGCTAAATACCGTAGTTAGTTTACAAACTAAATACTCAAGCACTCTGGCCAACGGTGTTGTTTTAAAGTCATATTTTCATTCATACATTTATAAAATGTCATAATTCTCATCTACATATTTAATTTACAAGCTAAATAGTTAGTTTACAAACTAAATACTCAGCACTTTGGCCAACGGTGTTGTTTTAAAGTGCTTTATAAATAAAGTTGTATTGTATTGTATGAGATACACAAATTCTATGGGGTACCATTTGTAAAGTTACACAGTCAAAAATTAACAGCAATATTTTTGGTTTGTTTATCCTTTTTTAATAAGGAACAAAATGTTTGCTTGTTTTTCTTTTTCAAAGTCATATTTTCATTTATACATTTATAAAATGTCATAATTCTCATCTAAATATTTAATTTACAAGCTAAATAGTTAGTTTACAAACTAAATACTCAACTTGCAAATTAAATATTTAGTTAATAAAATAAGTATTTGGGTGTAAATTAAATATTTAATTTCCAAGCCAAATATTTATTTTAAAATGAAACATTTGTTTTCCAAACTAAACATTTATTGTCCAAGCTAAATATTTAATTTCCAAACGAAACATTTAATTTGCTAACTAAATATTTAACTCTGATCTAAATATTTAACTTGCAAGCTAAATATTTAGATTCAAACTCCTAAATATTTAGCTAAATTTACACTTTAATATTTAGTTTACTAACTTAATATTTAATTAGAGAATTGAGTATTTAGTTTGTAAACTAAACATTTAATTAAATATTTAGTAGGGAACTAAGACAATTATAAATGTATGAATGACATGGTAAAAATATGATTTTGAAAAATAAAACATTTTTCTTGTGAAAGGCTAAATAAACCAAAATATTGCTGTTAATTTTTGACTATAAGTTTACAAATGACACCCCATAAATTCCTGCAACAAAACTTAATTTTATTGTCACAGTTCAAAGTTTTGATGCTGTGCATCACTTCATGTGATTATATCAACACAGTCAAATGAACAAGGAACTTGCAGCTGCAAAAAAAAAAAAAAACTTAAAACAAGAAACAAACTTGCCCTAAATAATATCTGAGCATAAATTTATATGAAAAATAAAACCAAACAGAAGTTGATAAAGTGACCACAACTTGACACAACTTATTCCTACCTTTGGCTGGAGATGTTGGTGAGTGTGGTGGGCTGATTTGCAGAGACACATTTACTGGTAGGGAAGGTGGTTTCTGTCTCCTCAGTTGTCTGCTGCATTGCTGACCCATTACATGGCTAAAAAAATATATGTAAATAAGTTATGTCTCGACAGAATTTAAGTTTTGACTACTTTCATTTGATTTTAGCAGCTTACATTGACAAACTTTAAATCTTGAAGAGGCACATTAGAATTCTGTTGTCCTGTAGCAGAACCTTCCAGATTGGAGCCAGTGCCAGTACAAGTACCAGAACTGGTATTGTTCTTCCGTTTGTTCTTACTGCTCTGCCTCAGGCGATCACGAAGTTTCTTCCTCTGCTTTCTGTTTGTAAATAAACAAAAAGGAAACTGTGAAACAGCAAAGATCACACATCAGCATCAAACTAATGTGTAAAAATTCAGAACCAGTCAAAAGGTAAACCTAGTCATATGTTTTTCATGACTGTTGTTTTGGTAAATTTAAATATACTTTTTTATTCTATATGCATGCTAATAAATTCAATCCTATTTGGTGAAATTTTTAATATTTTACAGTAAACTATCTTCTACTCTTTAAAACTGCTTTGATTTTTGGTGATTTAAATCTCTCAAAAATTGTTACTGTGGATTAATGTGAAATAATAAAAATGAGACAGAAAAATAGAGAAAAACTATTAGTTTAAACAAAAATAACTACATTTAAAAACAAAAAAATGGAAAAACAAAAAAAGAACAGTAATCAACAAGTTATTGGGTGAAGGTGACGTCTAAATGTTCAGGTCCTTGTTGGAGTGAAGCTGAAAAATCTTCCGACAGATCTGCTCCTCTTTTACTGATTGTGAGCACTGTGATTTGTCATGGGTCGTCTGCCATGTTATTTTTATGTTTAACAACTTGTACATCATTCTTTTCTTGTAGAATCAGCTCAAGAGTGCTCATAAAAGTCCCACACACAGCCCTCTCTTCATCAGTTTGGTTGGATTCTTTAGGGCATTCTTTACACATGATGGTGACACCACTACAGTCGTTAAAAATTAATAAATCAACCACAGTGTGAATGATGTGGCTCTTCTCTTCTGACTTCTGAGAGATTGGGGTGGTTTATCATTGTGGTGAGGTCTCATGTGCATCATCACAATGCGTAGCAGCAACATGTCTGTGATGTGGGGTCCATAGATCCTTTCCAAAAAATTAGAATATCATGGAAAAGTTGTTTAACTTCCATAATTCCATTCAAAAAGTTAATCTTTAATAGATGATAGATTCAGGGCCCACAATTTAAATGATTTCAAGTCTTTCTAAAAAAAAAAAGCTAAATCGGGTCCTCTGGACATCCAAAAAAACAAAACAAAACAAAGCAAAAAAAATTGTAGAAACGTTTCATCTTTTGCCCGAAAGACTTCCTCACTCTGAGATGCTGTATTCAGATCATCAATAAACAGGGGTGGAGACCTCCGGGTTCAACTGTCCCCCTCTTACAATGCTGTTATTGCTAGTATCACTCAGCCCTCTGTGAATAGCAAACAACCATCAGGGTGCTAACGATCCATCGTTAGGCTGATGGTCCTCCTTGATCATGTGAGCAGCTGGTTTCGGCTGTCATCAGCCAACTGGTCGATCCACTGTGAGAGGGTGCTATTTATAACGACTGAGCTGAATACAGCATCTCAGACTGAGGAAGTCTTTCGGACAAAAGACGAAACGTTTCTACAATTTTTATTTTGTTTTTTGAATGTCCAGAGGACCAGATTTAGCTTTTTTACATTTTTCTACCTGGATTATTGAGCATGCATCAGGGTATTTTCAAGTCTTTATTTTTACATAATTTGGGCTTCCAGCTCATGAAACCCAAGAAAACAGGAATTCAAAAAAATTTGAGTAATGTGGAGGAATCAGCCCAAATTGTGCAGGGCATGAATGTTTTAAGCTGAGTGTGACACACTAATCATCTACTAAACTCAAAGCACCTGTATAGGTTTCCCCAAGTGTCAATAAATTGCTCCAGTTTGGTTCAGTTGACTCAGTTCGGTTCAATATGGGGAAAACTACAGATATAACAACAGGCCAGAAGACCATCATTGATCTCTCCATAGAATGAGTAAACCACAGAAGTTCATAGCTAAGGAGGCTGGCTGTTCACAGAGTGCTGTGTCCAAGCATATCAATGGAAAGTCTAGTGGAAGGGCAAAATGTGGCAGAAGATGCACCAGCTAAAGAGATGATCGTGGGTTTCAGCGGATCATCAAACAGAGAAGATTCAAGAATCTGACAGAGATCCAGAAAGAGTGGAATGAAGCAGGAGTCACAGCATCAAAAACCACCACATTTAGATGCATCCAGGAGATGGGCTACAACAGTTGGGTTCCTCTGTCCTCGTTTCCGATGAAAGTAAAGTGTCTTTTATTTGGAAATCAAGGTCCAAGCATTTGGAGGAAGAAGAGTGAGGAACAGAACCCATACTGTGTGAGGTCCAGTGTGAAATATCCACAGTCAGTCATAATTTGAGGTGTCATGTCCAGTGCAGGTGTTGGTAAACTCTGATTTCTTAAATCTAATGTCACGCAACAGTCTACCCGAATGTTTTAGAGGACTTCATGATTCCTTCTGCTGCAGATCTGTATGTAGATGCAGATTTCATCTTCCAGCAGGACCTGGCCCCTGCCCATGCTGCCAGAAGCACCAAAACCTGGTTTGATGTCCATGCCCCAGTGCTTGACTGACCAGCCAACTGGCCAGATCTAAACCACATTGAGAATCTATGGAGTATTCTCAAGAGGAAAATGAGGGGCACCAGACCCAACAACAAAGAAGAGCTGACAGCATCAAGGAAATCTGGGCTTCCATAACTCCCAGTTAAAGCCACAGGCGGATTGCCTCAATACCACGTTGCATCGAGGCAGTGATTAATGCAAAGGGATTCCCAACTAAGTACTGTACTGTATTGAAGATTGACATATCATCTTGAAAGTACCATATTTTGATTGATTTGTTGTGATCCTAATTTCTTTTCTTTTTTTTCTGCAACAAGTACCGGTAGTGTGGGCTGTTGTCTTCACAGTATTCTAATTTTTTTGTAATCCTGTTTTTGTGGGTTTATGAGCTGGAAGCCCAAATTATGTAAAAATAAACAAATAAATACTTGAAATTGTTTAAATTGTGTGCCCTGAATCTATCATCTATTAAAGATTAACTTTTTGAATGGAATTTTGAATGGAATTATGGAAGTTAAACAACTTTTCCATGATATTCTAATGTTTTGGAAAGGGTCTGTACACCTTGGTAGCTCAATTGTCAAGAATTTGAAGCAGGACTGGCAACGTTAATTTAAAAACACCAACCTGAGCTTAGAAATTGAGGTTCGTGTTGTAAAGAGTTTATGTCTGTTGACAAGGTGTAACAGAGGAAATATGATGGGACATGGAGAGTTTGGGGACATTTGTGTGGCTTGAGCCATTGGAGACAATTTCCATCCTTTGTATGTGAAGCTTTTGACAAACATTCAGCTCACCAACTCTGTCCAGGTTTCCAGTCTGGTCTTGTTTTATCTCAAAGTTTGTGATCACATAGCCTGCATGTCCGTCTTACCCTACTGATTTTTACAGTAAATTTCTCTCTGGTGTCTCTCATGCTTTTAAAAAAAAGAAATCTCTCTCTGTATATGCATCAGGGTACTCTCTCTGTATAGCAACTCCTTATAGTAACCCACTTCCACTTGCCAGTTTTTATTTCAGGTCACTGGTCATTTGGGACTTATTGAAAAAGTGCCTCACTTTTCTGGTGGGAATAGGCCTCTTCACTCAGAGACTAATGTAATGTGTCACAAAGTCAGTCATGGCATTGGGGTTATTTCCATGAAGAATGTAAATAACAGCTCAGTCATTTTAATTCACTTTCTATGATCAACACTTTATGATTTTCCCAAGAAAGGTCATGCAGGTCAGATGTATAAATGTCTTGACATTTGTATAAAGTAAATCTAGTGGTTTATTTTATCTGGTAGTTCAACTGTTTTAAAGTATAACATGTAGCAGAAAGAGACTTAGTTGAAGTCTTCACAGATGAGAGTTGATGGAATAACGTGCACACTCGTCAGCAGTGTTAAGTAATATGTAAGGAGCTGCCAAAATATTACAAGTGAAATTTAATATAAGTTAAACCACTCACTGGTTACTTTAACAGTACTGTAATATGATTTAGTTGAAAGGGTTATAGTTTATTAATAAATTATAAATATTTTTTCTCTATAAGTGTGTCATTTGTAAATTCATAAATACATTTGACAATTAACAAACGCCAATCAAAAGTGAGAAAATCTTGAGTAGGTTTACCTAAATTTTTGACTGGTCCTTCAGATAGGAACATGTACATCTTTAAATTCATGCAATGTTAATATGATTTATTTGTAGTGTTAGTAATTACTTTTACCTTGGGATCAACTTAAAATATAGTTTTCAATTAGCTCCTCAAAATCCCCACACCTCACTCAGCTCATTTTATTCCTAAATAAATTCTGACCTAGCAACAAAATTTACATTAAAAACAAAAAAACTGGAAAGGCTTTGGGCTTGTTAACAAAGACAATCAATGCTTAAATGTCTCATTGTCCCCTGCTTATACAACAACCACAATTTATTGTTTTGCTTTTGTACAATCATTTGAAATGTTGAAGCAAACAAATGGTCTCACTTGATTAGGTTTAGTCTTCAAAAGAAATTTACATAGTTTGGTTCAGTAAAAGAGATTAATGTGCTTTCCAGCGTTTCTTCTATATTATCGGGATTATTGTGAAAATATGGGATGCTCAGTGCTATAGACTTTCATTTTGCCTTTATATAAAATCCCAGGGGGATTCAGACTAAACACTTATCAGTCAGAATGTGCTGATTGGAGAAATGTGGGGATTTGGGTGCAGTTATTGGCATCTCGATGAATAAAACAAACATACAATTTTGAGATTATTTACTTTGTTTTGCAGTAGGCAACCACGCACATGATCCCAACGACTAGGAGTGCTATGCAGATTCCTGATATTGTTAAAATACGTTTTTGATACAACTCCTCAGCTTCTGAAAAAGAGGACAATAATCTTTAAATCATCAGGTCTACAACATATACACATATAACTTAAACCCAAACAGTAAGAAAAAGGACTGTGAGGATGGACTGACAGCAACAAACACCTAATATGCTTACTATGGTAGTAATAAAAGTAAATTTTGATTAATATTACTAAAATCAAGTCAGTTGAGATAGACATCCATTCATTTTATTTATCTTATTTTTGGTTGGGTTGCAAAAGCAACAGGTTGAAGAGGGAAACCCAAGACCTTTTTTTCCCAGCTACACTTCTCCTATCCTCCTGGGGGATTCCAAGGTGCCCCCCAAATCAAAGAGGAAACGTGATCCCTCCAGGAAGCTTTGGGTTTGTCTTAAAATGTCCTCCCTGTAGAACATGCTCCAAACCTCCAGAGAAATGCAACTGGGAAGTATCCTAATTTGACTCCCAAACCAACTCAGGTAACTTCTTTGGATGCAGCGAACACCATAGATGAGTGTTGGAACAATGTTGTACTAGTACCGTATTTTCCACCATACACATCGCTCTGCCCTATAAATTGCATCAGTCCATATTTGTCTAAAAACGTGGAAAAATCCATAAATATGTCTCTTCTCCGTATACGTCGCATATGCGTCACAGCTGACACGTCATGTTTGTTACATGTCACCACTGATAACCCAGATGGATTACCAAAGGACGGCCACAAGAGCAGGCACAGGAGGAAAAGCAATTAAAACAATTGTTTGTTTGCTCAAAATTATAGTAAAG
The DNA here is from genome assembly GCA_038048925.1 of Garcialebias charrua. Taxonomy (NCBI): domain Eukaryota; kingdom Metazoa; phylum Chordata; class Actinopteri; order Cyprinodontiformes; family Rivulidae; genus Garcialebias; species Garcialebias charrua. Next base: position 17,076 of record JBBPBX010009976.1, read on the forward strand.
GTGTGTCTCAGTTGAACTTTATTTTATAAACGCACTTTAATCGTCAAATTAGCTGCATTTCGCCGGGGCGGTGCAGCTGGTTTGACAGTTCCAAGCAGCAAGCAGAAAGAAGGTGGGGGGACTATGGAAAGCTGATTGTGTCATTAATAGCTAGTAAAGATTCTCAGTCATCCAGGACATGGTAAATTCAGAAAAGTTCAAGAAAAAAAGTAAAGTGTAGTAAAGTTCAGTTGTTTTGTATCAAACTTTTTTAAAGTTGTCATTATAGCCATGTTTACCTATTACATGATACAACGGCATGCCATACTTCTACTACTACTCTGATGCAATCTAGTGGCTAAAAGTGGTACTGCTTTCTTTCTTTTTTTCAGTCAGAATGAATGAACAGTCCATCTGAGCCAATAA
>JBBPBX010009976.1:22203-34141 GCA_038048925.1 Garcialebias charrua
TATATAATTTTCTATGTTTAGCTTTATTAATATGTAGTATTTTATGTGGTTCCACTGGTTTTAATCAAATTTAAACTAATTTCAATTGCAGCTTGCGAGGCAACAAAAAAGAAAGATCATCTATAAAGTGAATAGTTTTACAATCCTTCTGTAGCATTTACAACTATTAGGTCTTAAACATTTTGCAGCAGTATGTATTAGAAAAGCAAGTCTGAAGTATGTAAAATGGCACAAATAAAAGTGCAAGCATGCTAAAAGGGTTGACTGTACGAGTGACAATTAGGAAAAACAGTTGTTAATCAAGCATGCTTTAATCTAGAAAGTGGTTAGGAGGAAAAAAGGGACGTACTGTAAAAGCTGGCCATTACATAGGTTTGGCAGCGTTCACCAGTAAATTCATTTGGACACCTGTACAGTAAAGACAGAAGACAGACAAGAAAAGAGGGGGTTAGTTTAGACAAGAGCTGTGTAAAACCCACAGCGGTCATCACTGGTGTTAGGAAGATGGTCCAACTAGACCCGATATGTCTTAAGATGATTCTTGAATCTTTGAGTTTGAGTTCAATAAATTACTCAAGACTTTTTTTTTTCAATCCCATTTTGCACAGACTCTTAATTTGGCCTATTATTTATTAGTCTTTTATTTGAACAAACTGAAATTTGCATGTACTTGTTTTAGAACTGACGATCAGACCACCAATCCTATGCATAAACATTTAGAAGGGCTGAGTGTTAGTGAATGAAAAAGACAGTAGGTAGTTGGTCTTACTCCAGGAAAGACACAACAGCAAACAGATGGCATGTGATGAGATGTAAAGTACATGCAAAATTCAGCGCACTGCTCTGAAGAGGACAATGTGTCTAACTCTTCATATCCAATTCATGTGGCTGCACAAGCTTTAAAGAAATTACTGCATTGCTTTATTCAATTTCATTACAATATGCAAAGGAAACATGGACTTATCCACAATTTATTTAAAAAATAAAATGGCAGGGGTGAAACACCAGCAATGACATGTGGGACTGAGTCAAGTTGTGTTCACATACGTTTTGGGTCTGAGACATTCTTAAGCACAGCTTGTTCACATCGGTGCCCAGTGAATCCCGCCAAGCACCTGGTTGATAAATAGAAGGGAGAGGAGAAACATAGTACCTACATGTTACATACAAGACAAGAACGCTTATTGACAAACACAAAACACTTAACTATCCAGGAGAAACCTTTTATTGCCATTTTTCAGGTCAATAAATTCATTTACTAGTTATGTAAAACACCAGTTGAAGGATTAAAAACTAGGGCTTTACTGTGAAGATCATAGCAAACATTGCTGAAGGACTGTTTCACTGGGAAGCAGCCTTGTTACAAAAAATCAAAGGAACTGAAGCATAGTTTTAAAAAGCAACATTTGGGAGTCAAACTGAATTCTATCTTGGACTGTGCTGAAAGACTTTTTCATACAAATGTTCTGTGTATTGTCACTTTATGAAATAAAGCTAAATTCGAAATAAATACTTCTAGTGGTACCCCAAAAGGTTACATGATAGAGCTTTGAAAAAATATGTATGTCTGTATTTTATAAGTTATTATTAAGTTTATTCAGTTTCTTTACAAAACACCAAATCGCAACAGAAGTCATCTCACCGTATAAGAACATTCACATACATAAAAGCCAATTAGTAAAGTTATCTATCTAAGGAAGGCAGCAGATTGCATTGAATCTTCACATCATCGCAGTCTCCCACCCTGAGCAAGCACATAGGCAACAGTGGAAAGGAAAGACTCCCTTTTAACAGGAAGAATCCTCCAGCAGAACCAGGCTCAGGGGGAGTGGCCATCTGCTTTGGCCAGCTGGGGGTTAAGAGGATAGTAAGGAGAAACAAACAAACACAGAATGACAGATCCAGGTGTGCTTTCTATTGGAAGAAGTTTAAAAAACATGTTAAGGATAGAAATAATAACAAATACAAACACATAGTGTAGAGTAAGTAAAGACAGCAGTAGAGTGCGGAAATGGGGTCAGTTTGTCCTCCAGTAGTCTAAGCCTATAGTAGCATAACTAAGGGATAGCTCAGGAAACCAAAGTCAGCCCTAACTATGTGATTTATCAGAAAGGAAAGACTTAAAGGGATTGTGACATGATTTTGTAAATTTGAATATTTGTCAGAACTTATATATCTTATATCATTGAGCTCTGGTCGTTTTTGCATAATAAATTATAAATATATTAAAATTTCATTCCAATTTATGGTAATTTTTTACCATAAATTCTCTGGGACACGCCCCGTGAATTTATGCAAATCTTCATGTGACGTACACGTGGGCACTGGGCATAAGGCGGAGCCTGGCTTGCCCCTTTGTTTGGTGAAAGATCGACTCTTTTTTTTTTTGGTGTAACTTGAAAAATGCTGTCACGTTGTAGCGCATTTGGGTGTTCTAATATCAGCAGTGAACAAGTGAGCCTTCACAAATTCCCAAAAGATGAGAAACTTTGCCTAGAATGGAAGTACAGAGAACTTGTGACCGATGGGTTCCTACTGAGAGTCCTATGTCTGCAGCGACCATCTTACTGCCTATCAGGTACGATCTGTTGTTTGTTTTTATTTGGGGAGAGTCTATTAATGAGAGTTTTGGATGATTTACTGTTTAAAAAAGATATATGTCAGACGTGAGGTCTATCTGCCGACATCTGCTTGCTAACAGACATTAGCATAGATCCGAGTCAACACGGAGTGCTATTTAGGTATTTTTAAATTATGTCGGCGCAATCAGGTACGATCTGTTGTTTGTTTTTATTTGGGGAGAGTCTATTAATGAGAGTTTTGGATGATTTACTGTCTTAAAATGATAGATCTCAAACGCAATCGGACATGCTCAAAGCCACGAAGCTCCCTGCACGTTTTTTTAAAGCTGAATCGTAAAAGTTAATAAGTTTTCCATTAATAGAGTATACAATAAAATGATTTGAGCAAGATTAAAACTTCTACTGCTTATATTGACCTTCCAAAACTGAAGACAAATCGCTTAGATCAACACTAGAAATGCTGCACTCGTCTGAGTCGACATGCTCCGCCATTATTATTTACATGCGCGTTGAGCAGCGGCTCCCCACGTGTACGTCAAATGACGGTTTTGCGGAATGCACGGAATTTTAGGGGCGTGTCCCAGAGAAATGACTATCATAACTTGGAATGAAATTTTAATATATTTATAATTTATTATGCAAAAACGACCAGAGCTCAATGATATAAGATATATATGTTCTGACAAATATTCAAATTTACAAAATCATGTCACAATCCCTTTAAGCCTAGTATTAAAAGTAAAGAATGTGTCAGTCTCGCAGACAGAAACTGAAAGTTGGTTCCACAAGAGAGGAGCCTGATAACTGAAAACTCTGCCTCCCATTCCACTTTTGGAAACTTTAGGAACCACAAGTAAATCTGGAGTCTGAGAGCCAAGTGCTCTGTTAGGAAACTATTGAACAATAGCATCTGTAATATAAAATGGAGTTGGGTTGTTGAGAGCATTGTATGTTTAAAAGTAAGATTTTGAATTATATTTTTAATTTGACAGGGAGACAATAGAGAGAAGCTAAAATTGGAGAAATATGATCTTTCTACCAACTCTCATTAAACCTCTGGCAGCAGCATTTTGGATTAGCTGATGACTTTTTAAAAATTATTTTTTTAAACCCAGATAAACAACTGAAATATTCTATCTTAGACGTGATAAATGTATGTGCCAGTTTTTATGCATAAGTTTTGGACAAGATGTTTCTAATTGTAGTGATATTATGCAGGTGGTAGAAAGCCGTCCTGTTACCTGTTTTAAATTGGGGGCCAAAAGACATCCATCCATCCATTTTCTTCCGCTTATCCTGGGTCAGGTCTTGGGGGTAGTTGTGTAAGGAGGCCCAGACTTCCCTCTCCCCAGCCACTTGGAGCAGCTCCTCTGGGGGAATCCCAAGGTGTTCCCAGGCCAGCCAAGAAACATAGTCCCTCCAGTGTGTCCTGGGTCTTCTTCTGGGTCTCCTCCCGGTGGGACGTGCCCAGAACACCTCACCAGGGAGGCGTCCAGGAGGCATCCTAACCAGATGCCAAAGCCACCTCAACTGGCTCCTCTCGATGTGGAGAAGCAGCGGTGCTACTCTGAGTCCCTCCCGGATGACTGAGCTTCTCACCCTATCTCTAAGAGAGAGTCCAGACACCCTGCGGAGACAACTCATTTCAGCTGCTTTTATCCGTGATCTCATTCTTTCGGTCACAACCCAAAGCTCATGACCATAGATGAGGATAAAAATGTAGATCGGCCAGTAAATTGAGAGCTTCGCTTTTTGACTCTGCTCTCTCTTCACTACAACACACCAGTACAGCACCCGCTTCACTGCAGATGCCGCACTTATCTGCCTATCAATCTCTTGCTCCATTTTTCCCTCATTCGTGAACAAGACCCCAATATGCTTAAACTCCTCCATGCTGCAAACCACTCTAGCAAAAAGCTGTAGATCACGACCTGATGAAGCCAATAAGACCACATCATCTGCTCTAGAAATAAAGATGACAATCCTAAGGTCACCATAACGGATCCCACTAACGCCTTGGCTGTGCCTAGAAATTCTGTCCATAAAAGTTATGAACAGAATTGGTGGCAAAGGACAACCTTGGCAGAGTCCAACTCTCACTGGGAACGAGCCCGACTTACTGCCGGCAATGTGAACCTAGCTCTGATACAGGGACATAACAGACCGTATCAAAGAGCCTGGTTACCCCATACTCCCAGAGTACCACCCAAAGTGTTCCCCAATAGACACGGTTGGACACCTTCTCCAAGTCCACAAAGCACATGTAGACTGGTTGGGCAAACTCCCACGCACCCTCCAGGACCCTGCTGAGGGTGTAGAGCTGGTCCAGTGTTCCACGACCAGGACGAAAACTGCACTGCTCCTCTTGAATCTGAGGTTCGACTATCCGACGGACCCTCCTCTCCAGAACCCCTGAATAGACTCAAGGCTAAAAGACATATCTTGATCAAAAATAACATCAAGAATTTTAACATTGGAACTGAAGCCAAATTAATGCCATCCAAAGAAAGTGAAAGCTGTAAAGTTTATTCTGCTCATGTCCAAAAACTACATCTGTGTAGAGTTTAACAGCAGAAAATTATGGGCCATCCAGGTTTTATGACTTTAAGACGTCTAAGTAACTGATTGAAATCATCAGGATTCAAGGAAAATTTTAATTGTATCATTAGCATAACAATTAAAATGGATCCCTTGCTGTTTAATAACTTTACCTAATGGAAGCATATACAGTATAAAGTAAAGAGTACTGGTCCAAGCACTGAACCCTGAGGAACCCCATCACTAATTTTGGTGTATGAAGAAGATTCATTATTTAGAGACGTTCCTGTAATTTTAATATCACATTCAAGCCTCAGAAGTAAAATATTGTGATCAACTGTATCAGATGATTCATTTTAATCAATTACAATAGTTTGAAGTATTTTAGATAACTAACTTCTTATTTAAAGAGTGTAAAATGCAAAGCCAATATTACACATTAAAGAAGTTGCAAGAGAGGACAAAAAGAATGACAAGTTTAAGTTTCTGTGACGCACCATTCAATGTTATTTTGGAAAATTCCACTATGACCAGAATAATTCGAGACAAGAAAGGATATTAAAATTGGGTATAAATGAAACATCCTTCAAAATGTTTGTGTGTTCGAGGAAAAATGATCCACTAATTACCACTTTGATTAGTTCACAACTGCATTTCTCAATAAATACTTTAAAAGACTAAGTCTTTTAACCTCTTAACAATTAAGTACAATTCAAACCCAATTGTTGTCACCAGGCACACGCTGCCAAAACATCCAAAACTGTAACCTGAAACTGTTACCTTGAAGAAAGGCCTTTATGGACTCAGGACAAAGACCTTTGGGTGGGATCTTACCCCAAATGGATAGAAAGGCAGTGGACAGGTGTTCTGTGTTCAAGCTCAGCATTTCAGTAAAATTAAATGTCGGGAGTATGTACCAAAATGAGAAAGATCCTGGTTAAAGGGAGCAAAAGCCAAACCCTGTGAATGGGAAATGTGTATGGGTGCATCACTGGCAATCTTATTTATAAACATAATATTAATGCAGAGGTGAATATGGGGAGTTTCCCCCCCCCCCAAACAGGTTCCATCAGTAAACCAGAGCTAAATTATCACGAGATCTTTCTGTTTCCACTGCTGTAAACCTTTTAAACTTGTTTTAAGGTATCTGAGAGCACCAACTATTTACTGTATATGTGTGTGTGTGTGTGTGTGTGCATGTGTGTGTGTGTAAGTTTGTTTATGTTATATTTGGGGACTTGAACCAGCTGACATGCCAGTCATTTGGGGGACACCTTGGCAATTGGGGACCAAAACCACGATAAGTCGTGTGTGTGCATTTGTGCGTGTGTGTGTGTGTGGTGGGGGTGTATGTGTGTTTAAATTGGAATCCACAGAAGTAATGTGTTCAGCTCATTGCAAAGAGCTATCTTCAGTCCCTGTTTCTAAATAAACACAAGTTAAGCACTAGTTGAAGCACCATAAGTAATTGATTAAAAGCATACGTTCATACCATACCTGCAAAGAAACTTTGTACTGCCAGGCATGATTTCAAGTGTGAAGCACTCTCCTCCATTAACACAGTAGTTCTTCTGGCTGTCACTGCATCGCATTACATGACTGGAGGTCTTCGATGTTGTGGAGGTGCTGGTGGTAGCTGCAAAATGACAACCATGGTTAATGCCTTCAAACGCTCACAAGCAAATACGTTACACAATTTTTGGTAACACTTTATAATAACTACACACTATTAACCCTTATTTAAGCATTAACAAACATTTAATTAACAATGAAAACATCATTAATTAAGGATGATTCACACTTAATACACTATTAATTAACATACTTGTTAANTTGAGTACGTAGGTTTTGGAACTCATTATTCTTTATGTATAAAGCGTTAACAAGTATGTTAATTAATAGTGTATTAAGTGTGAATCATCCTTAATTAATGATGTTTTCATTGTTAATTAAATGTTTGTTAATGCTTAAATAAGGGTTAATAGTGTGTAGTTATTATAAAGTGTTACCCAATTTTTTTAAAGTAAACCCGTTTTAGAACTAAATCATTTCAGTGTCAAAAATCTTTTAGTGCTTCAATTTATTTTGAGATTGGACCCAAGATTATGTAGGCAAAACATTTGCATTTTCAACAAAATAGTGAATAATAATAACAACAACAACAAATATATTAATAATAGTAATAGTAATAAACAAGATTATCTTGTGCTGTTTATGTTGTCGGACCAGATTTTTTTCTATCACGCTCTTTAAAATGAAGGGTTTTAAATGCCAGAATGTACAGAAAATGATCTAACCAACTGACCTCAATTAAAGTGTGGCATAAAACTACAAAGTATAACATAATGTCTTTTGTTCACATAAAATATCAAAGAGTATGAAAAACTAAGTACCGGTATACTATGATTCAATTGTTTATTAGCCACTTGGGCCAGTAATGTACTAATACATTAACATAATGCGTTGATAAAAATAAAAACATAAACATTTGGATAATGTTGCATTGCACTGATTGTCCTTCTATTAAGTCAAACTCATGTTGATTTGCATTATACAATAACTGAGAGATAAATCATATCATGTTGTATTTTTACATATTTTATCAGCCACAGATACAAGATCCAAAACCCTTATGTTTACACATGTTTTGATTTGGTTCATCTATCCAAAAACATGCAAGTATTCTCATTAGGAGAACTGTTATTATGTTAATCTGGCTCTGTTAAAAACTTCACACATACACCAGTGATGTACGGTCAGGGGCGGCAAGTGAGACCACGCCTCCCCTGTCATCATGGAAAGGAAAAGAAAAAATTTGAAAAAATAAATGTAATTATTGTCTTTATCCTTTGATTTGTACTATAAACTTATTTTACTAAAAACTAAACCAGTTTTATGTTGATTTTTATTCAAAATCGCAGATTTTTCTTATTTAGCGTTCAAATACTCAGCAGAGACCTGCGCAGAGAGGCACCAGCTGTTTCACTTCAGATTGCGCAATCACTCGGCTGACGTGCTGCAGCTGTGAGCGATTTGGGAAGGCAGGAAAATTCCTGCCTCTTTTATGTCGCTATTAAAATGTCCAAATACTTTTGCTATATAAACTACATTTCTATAGTTTAGCTGGTGAATATAATGTCTCGTGTTTTTGTCTAAAACTGTATGTGTACGCTGAATGATCTCATAAAACGGCTGTGAAGGTGCCCACACACACACACACACGTGGCCAGCCTCTGGAGGCGGGGCTACTGAGCTCAGGGTTCTGTTTCAACCTCGCGCTGCAGGAGGAAAAGTGACAGCGCAAAACAGAGCAAAAAGAGTAACTTTTCACAGTCTACAAATATCTAGAACATTAAACACTTAACTAAAAGTTTTAGTATTTTGTTAACAATTTAGTTTTGATCATTTTTAAACATCAGCACAGAGTTTACATTTTTAACATGATTTCCCAAAACATTCCACAATTCAACTCCCTGTATTGAAATAAACCGTCCCTTCAAACTAGTTCTATTGCAAAAATGTCAGTTCCCTTTAGACTAGCAGCTTTCTCTCTTAACAAAATACATTTGAACATTTGAGGGTTCTATTACTGACAAAATATTATAGTCCACCAAATCAGAAAACGTCAGTACTTTGAGTTGTTTAAATAATATATTAGATAGATGACATTAAGGCTTTCTTGTAATAATTCTCACAGCTCTTTTCTGTAAAATAAAAATAGATTTTGTTATAGTTTAATTTAATATATGAGTAAAAGTAAGACTAAAATAATTGTTTCTCCAAATTAAATGTGCTTTTTTGTGTGCTACAGTTTGTATGTGTAGATATTGCTGATATGAGATTTTAAACACAACCCGTTAACTGCTGCCAATCAAATGGTGAATAAACTACTCTGTAGGGTTCATGTATTATAAAAGAAGAAAATAACACTATCCAAAGTATCTAAAGCACTGAAGAAGCTATGGCAGACAGAAGCCAAAATGTGGAGAACATTTTTTGTCTGTTTTTATTATACATATGAAAAAAAACTGCCCAGTGGCTCACCAGCCATGAACCTCACCACACGTCACTGACATACACAATTCCTCTTGAAGAGGCATTTTAAACTGAAGTAAACACAGGAATGGGATTTAAGTGCCTGCTCACTGTAGCCGTTTTCGCATTGGCTGACCCTCAATGGCCCGGGCCGCCCCGCCTTCTAACCCGGGTTCGACGTGTTCGCATTTTCCTTTTTTTCCCCGGGTCCGCCCTCGTTTTGGAACCATCTCCACCATGGTTCTGATCGGGCCGGACTCCCCCGGCCCAGTTTGACGTCATTTACTGTTCACATTTGATTCGTTGTTTGCAGCAGGGGCTGGACTCGTTCTAACAACAACCTCAGCGCGAGCTTAATTTCATTAAAATTTAACTACAGAAACCCCTAAAAAAATTGTTAGCTGAATTAGTTTTTCTGAGTTTAATTTTTGTTAATAACTGATTACAAATCAGCTTATGTTAGAACGTAAATAACACGAAACGCGCACCCATTTCCGCCTTTCAGCGCAACCTGAATGTCATTAAAATATAACTAATATTGTCTAACTCTTGCGCGTAGCCAGGGTTTTAAAATATAACTAATAATCTCTAACTTCTACGTGCAACTAGAATGTTAAGAGGGGTGATTCCTATATAGGTAAAGTGGACTCCTATAAAAACCAATCTGCCGCTGTGGCTCAGAGAGATCGCGCACTGCTATTAGACTCTACATTTTATCTTGACCCGAGGAAGCGGGTTCGTTTCCCACCTGGTACAAAGTTATTTTACTTTTTTTTTTTATTGGAGTAAAGAAAAAGGAGTTTGTTACCAAACAAACTCCTTTTGATGAAATGAAACAGCATTTATATTTTAACACCCAATTATTTGAACACTTACACCCAGTGTATTATGGTCAACTACAATATACCTTGTGAGTCACCATATTATTTGATTAAAATTTTCTCTTAACACATGTCATATAACAGCAAAATGCACAATTTATATTACTGGTATTGTTCCCAATATAAAATGTGGCACAAGCCCTAGGTCCTTCATTAAATCTCAGCCTCATTAAAAAATAACCTTTTGTCTCTTTACACCAAGTTTGTTGACATTAGGTAATACCTTAAACCCTACCCTTACCGTATTTTTCGGTGTATAGGTCGCACCTTTTTACGGGTTTTTTTTCAAGGCCTGCGACCTATACACCAGTGCAACCTATTTATGGATTTTTTTCCATATTTTTAGAGCAATTTTTGGCTGAGTTATGACCCTTTTTCACTTTGGCATAAAATGGTGCAGTACCACTTTCGACCGCTAGGGGCGCAGTGCAGTACCACTTCCAGAGGAGTACACCGACCCAAGAAGAAGAAGTAGACCATTTCCAGCTCATGTGCCCGAAAAAAAGCTCCTCTGCTCGGACTGATTCTGTCTGTCTCCTGGGCTGGATGTAGCTTATGTTAGCTCTGTTTGTTTGCTGTTTGTCAGCAAGATAAGTCAAGAACCACTCAGCTGATTTTTCTGAAACTTGCAGAATGGAATGGAATCACAGTGTGGACGTTTACAAGTGAGTACTGTACCTTTATTAGATGTTTGAGATAAAAAAAATAAAAAAACGATCTTTTTGTAGCATTTAACTTCAAGTGTTAGCTTCTGTATTTGTTATAAATAGCTTCGAAACCACTCAGTATATATTTTTTCTGCTTACAGAGTGTAATTATAGGAGCTTTAATGTATGTTACTATGGTCTCGAGAAAACATTTGACCTAAAATTCGATTTTTTTATTCGTGTTCTGAGAGACGGACTTCCCGTGTTAGCATTCGTTTTTATTTCAGTTTACTTCTGTTGACGTCATAAATAGCTTCAAAACCACTCTGTGTATATTTTTTCTGCTTATAGAGTGTAATTATGGGAGCTTTAATGTACGTTACTATGGTCTCAAGAAAACATCTGACCTAAAATTCGATTTTTTATTCGTGTTCTGAGAGGCGGACTTCCCGTGTTAGCATTTGTTTTTATTTCTGTTTACTTCTGTTTACGTCATAAATAGCTTCAAAACCACTCGGTGTATATTTTTTCTGCTTACAGAGTGTAATTATAGGAGCTTTAATGTACGTTACTATGGTCTCGAGAAAACATTTGACCTAAAATTCGATTTTTTTATTCGTGTTCTGAGAGGCGGACTTCCCGTGTTAGCATTCGTTTTTATTTCAGTTTACTTCTGTTTACGTCATAAATAGCTTCAAAACCACTCGGTGTATATTTTTTCTGCTTACAGAGTGTAATTATAGGAGCTTTAATGTACGTTACTATGGTCTCGAGAAAACATTTGACCTAAAATTTGATTTTTTTATTCGTGTTCTGAGAGACGGACTCCTCGTGTTTAGCTTTGTTAGCTTCTGGCAGACATTAGCAGCAGAGCTAAACACTCGGTCCATATTGCCAGGTTGACTCAGCGGTCACGCTGCGCGTCAGCGGTGGATGACGCGTTACGTCGGCGGTGACGTAGGTGCGACCTATACACCAGTGCGACCTATTTATGGATTTTTCCAATTTATTGATAAATATTGGACACTGCGACCTATACAACGGTGCAACCTATACAACAGAAAATACGGTAATCTTGATTAAGAACTGAAAAATCAGGGTAGCACGGTGGTACAGTTGGCAAAGCTGTTGCCTCTCAGTAAATAGCTTGTCGGATCAAATACCTGCTGGAGACCTTTCTGGGTAGAGTTTATATGTTCTCTCTGTGCATGCGTGAGACTTCTCTGCACTCCTGTTTCCTCCCACAGAACAAAAA
>JBBPBX010009976.1:34404-53190 GCA_038048925.1 Garcialebias charrua
CACTCCTGTTTCCTCCCACAGAACAAAAACATTTGTTAGGCTGAATGGTAACTCTAAAGTATCCCTAGGTGTGAGTGTGAATGGTTGTTTGTCTTGTTTGTCTCTATGCGTGTCTTTGATGGACTTATGACCTGTCCAGGGTGTATAAGGTTCAAGGTTCAATTTTCAACATTCTTTATTTGTCATTTGCATCGCATGTGGTACATGAGGTGGAACAAAATTGTGTACACAGGGTCCCAGTTACATCCAACAAAAGTGTAAATTGTAAAATAAATCAGTGATAGGATCTAAGATATGAACTAAGAAATATGCTAAACTAAGAATACACTAAGCACTAAATAGTGCAAAAACAATATGCTGAACAACAGCAGCATGAACATGAGTCTGTGTGAACAGATGAGTATGAATGAACACAGCAGCACAAAACAAATCAGCAGCATAAGAGCAACAGAATAGACGTCAGCAACACATATCAACAATCAAGGTGGCATTGCAGTATTTTTTCTTTTTTTCCACAGTGCTCATCCTTATCTGGGATTCATGAGTCTAACAGCCTCAGGGTAGAAGCTGTTCCTCAGTCTAGTGGTTCTACACTTAATGTTCCTTAACCTCCTGCCTGAGGGGAGCGGGGCAAAAATAGTATGTGTTGGATGAGTGGAATCCTTCATGATGCATGTGGCTCTCTTCCTGCATCTGGAGGTGTAAATGTCTGATTTTATCTTCAAATGGTGTCCCTATTGAGTTTGTTGATTCCTATAAATATCTGGGTATCCTGATCGATTCACATCTCTCTTTTAAACTCCACGTGGAAAACCTAGTGAAGAAACTGAAAGTTAAACTGGGTTTCTTTTTCAGAAACAGATCATGTCTATCACTGAATGTTAGGAAACGCCTTGTATCTGTGACTTTCCTTCCCTCCATTGATTACGGTGACATTCTCTACATGAATGCTCCTACAAGCACCCTGCGGATGTTGGATGTTGTCTATCATGGTGCACTAAGATTCATAACTGGTTGTGATTATCGTACCCACCACTGCACCCTGTATTCACTGGTTAACTGGACATCATTAACCTCACGCAGACTCTTCCACTGGTACATTTTCATCTTTAAATCACTTCTTGGTCTGCTGCCCTCATACATCTCCTCCTACATGTCTTTGCGTGAGTGCAGCTACAGTGTGCGCTCTCAGGACATGATTACCTGCAGTGTTCCGTCAGTGAGGACTGAACTTGGAAAAAGGGCCTTCTCCTACTCCGCTCCTGCTTCATGGAATATCTTACAAAAAGATCTGAAGCTCTCGACCTTGACTTCTCTAAATGGTTTTCAGAATCTGTTGGAATCCTGGCAAAAACCAATGCAGATTTGTTCCTGTCTTTGATTTTATACGTCTACCTTATAATGTTTTGCTAGTTTTTTGATACTTTGTTTAAAAAAAAAAAAATCTTTTGTTTTCTCTCTTTTGTTTTCTATTGTTTATTGTTTGTTTGTTTATTGTTTGTTTAAGGAAATTCTACCACTGCTGTTCATTGTTCTTTAGTTTTAGCAGGTCGCTTTCGTAAATGAGCCCATGAGGTTCAAAAGATTTACCTGACTAAATAAAGGTTGAATGAATGAATGTCAGTGATGGTGGGGAGACTTACTCCAACAGACCTTTGTGCAGCCTTCACCACTCTCTGCAGAGCTTTTCTTTCTGCAGCTGTGCAGCCTCCGTGTCACACATTGATGCTGGAGCACAGGATGCTCTCCAGTGCACACCTGTAGAAGGAGGTGAGGACTGAGCTTCCCAGTCCAGCTTGCCTCAGCTGTCTGAGGAAGTAGAGTTTGCAGTCTGAGGAAGTAGAGTCTGCAGAGGCAGTACCCTGCCTCTTGCTGTGGGCACCAGTGACCTCAGTGACCCAAAAAGGTAGAAGCAGATAAAGTTAATGGATGGATGGATGGATGGATGGATGGATGGAATTTTTAAAAATCATCAATTGCCAGTCTATAATCTTTCTTTCAAGTTCTCCCTTCTGCTCTTAAAACAGTAGGGGTGTCTTGATGACTAAATATTTAATTAATTAGGTTACTTTGCGGTCGAATGCCTTTTCCAAGTCCACAAAGCACATGTAAACTGTCCCTCGGGGGTTCTGTGGGGGGTACTCCGGGAGTATGGAGTACCAGGCCCTTTGATATGGGCTGTTAGGTCCCTGTACGACCGGTGTCAGAGCTTGGTCTGCATTAGAGCTGTCATCGGGCCGGAAATCCACGGCCCTACCCTACCCGAGCCCTTAGTTTAATTACCCAAGCCCGAGGGAGCCCGCTGATTTCCTAGAAATCACCGCCCGACCGACCCTACCCGATTAAAAAAAAACAAACAAAAAAAAAAACACTACGTTTATTTATTAAGCTTTTACTGCGTTCTCCCACTCAGCAAAAGAACTTGATGTTGTTCTTCTGTGTTTTGATGGAGGAGGTGTGAGCGCGCTGCTCGCAGTTTGCTGTTGAAGCTTCAGGAATGTCAGGAATGCGGCAACTTGTTCCGCCGCAGAGAGCAGTGTGCGGACGTGAGCGTGCACCTGACGCACGTCAGCTGGTGACATAATTTTGAGCTTGTTAAAGTTAGGCCACAGAAATAATGCAACTCTCTGCAAGTCGTGGATAATAATTTTGCGCTCCAGCACTTCTGCATGTCGCGCAGAAACACCTGCTGCGGAGAGTCTGTGTGTGAGGACTGGCAGTGTTGCTTCAGTTTCTCATTCCAGAGACAAACCAGGTTGGTGGGATATTTGTCACCCTCCAGTTCTCTCTGTGCACGGTAAAATGGTTCGAGAAATGTCACTAAAAAGTCCAGCATGTCGGGGGAGACGCTGTCCAGGCGCGCGCCGCGCGCCTGCTCTCTGGCTGAGTTGCGCAATTTAGTGGCTGCGCTGCGGTTTTCACCATCTAAATTCACTCTATTAATTATTTCCTCATCAATAAACTTACTGCCTTATATTCTTTACAAGCAGATTAAAACAATTTTATATTGTGTGCATTTTTATTTAGTTTTGTTTGTGCTGTATGATTAAAAAAAACCACATCAAAGCCCGAGCCCGACCCGCGGCCCGCCAATCAAACGCAAAAATATGGCCCTACCCTACCCGAAGTCGGGTAGGGCTCGGGTAGGGTCGGGCTCGGGCAAAGAAACGACACCTCTACTGCATCGCTGGCAGTAAGTCAGGCTCGTTTCCGGTGAGAGTTGGACTCCGCCAAGGTTGCCCTTTGTCACCGATTCTGTTCATAACTTTTATGGACAGAATTTCTAGGCGCAGCCAAGGTGTTGAGAGGATCCGTTTTGGTGGCCTTAGAATCTCTTCTCTGTTTTTTGCAGATGATGTGGTCCTATTGGCTTCATCAGTTCGTGATCTACAGCTTTCGCTGGAGCGGTTTGCAGCTGAATGTGATGCGGCCGGGATGAGGATCAGTTCCTCCAAATCCGAGGCCATGGTCTTGAGCCGGAAAAGGGTAGCATGCCTTCTCCAGGTCGGGGAGGAGGTCCTGCCCCAAGTGGAGGAGTTTAAGTATCTCGGGGTCTTGTTCACGAATGAGGGAAAACTGGAGCGTGAGATCGATAGGCGGATAGGTGCAGCGTCCGCAGTGAAGCGGGCGCTGTACCGGTCTGTCGTGGTGAAGAGAGAGCTGAGTCAAAAGGCAAAGCTCTCAATTTACCGATCGATCTATGTTCCTACCCTCATCTATGGTCATGAGCTCTGGGTTATGACCGAAAGAACGAGATCTCGGATACAAGCGGCTGAAATGAGTTTTCTCCGCAGGGTGTCTGGACTCTCCCTTAGAGATAGGGTGAGAAGCTCAGTCATCCGGGAGGGACTCGGAGTAGAGCCGCTGCTTCTCCACATCGAGAGGAGCCAGTTGAGGTGGCTCGGGCATCTGGTTAGGATGCCTCCTGGACGCCTCCCTGGTGAGGTGTTCCGGGCATGTCCCACCGGGAGGAGACCCAGAGGAAGACCCAGGACACGCTGGAGGGACTATGTTTCTCGGCTGGCCTGGGAACGCCTTGGGATTCCCCCAGAGGAGCTGCTCCAAGTGGCTGGGGAGAGGGAAGTCTGGGCCTCCCTACTTAGGTTGCTACCCCCGCGACCCGACCCCGTATAAGCGGAAGAAATTGGATGGATGGATGGATGGATGGATGGAGGTTACTTTGCTTCGTAATAAATTAAGTGGGCACTCCCATGGAGTCAGGTCAGAAATGTGAGCTTACCAGCAAGTGCTTGGTGGCCAAATGTTGACTCCTGGAGCTTTAACCAGCCAAGCCCAAAAGTGAGTGAGTAAGTAAGTACTTTGTAAGTAAGTAAGTAAATTTTATTTATGTAGCACCTTTTACAGGTCAGACACACAAACACAAAAGATAAAACATAAAACAACATGTGTATGACATAAAACAATATAAAACGAATTAAAGCCAATCTGAACAAAGGTGAAAAAAAAGAGTGACAGGAAGCCACCTCCATGTAGGCCCTTCAACTTCAAGGAGGATTATCAAGGTCATGTGACCAGTTAACTGAGAGGGTCCCTGGCCATGCCATCTCCTAGGGTCATAGTCTAGTTGTGGGATTTAAATTGTCACTTCACTGGCAGGTAAAATGTGTGGATTTGTGTGTGCGGTTGTGTGATAGCAATTAGATATAGTTGGAGTCACCTCTACTCACAGTTTGGTGTCATCAGTTGTGATTACCAGCCTTTCTTGGAGCCTCTGGATGGTGTCCTAAAAGAGACAACATCTAGGTTGGTTGTTAGCCTGGGTGACTTCAGTGCCTATGTGGGCAATGTTGGCATTATCTAGAAGGGGATGATTGGGAGGAACACTCTCTGATTTGAATCCAGGTGGTGCTCTGTTATTGGACATCTGTGCTAGGTATATGCTGTCCATAACGAATGCTAAGTTTGAGTACGACATGGTCCACGAGTGTACTTAGTACCAGGCCACCTGAGACAAAAGATCAATGATCACATTTATTATTATATTACAAGGACTGTGGCCCTATGTCCCAAAGACTTAGGTAAAGATGGGAGCAGAGCTGTTAACTGATCACCAGTTGGTAGTAAGCTGGATCCAGTGGAATGAGAGGCAGCTGGACAGACCCAAATGCCTAATGAGGATGCACTTGCAACAACTGGCAGAGTCCCCTGTTATGAGATCTTGAACTCAGTTTTCATGTGTCCCTGGGAGGTGAAGAATACAGAATGCAAATGGGCCATGTTCAGGGCCTATACTTCAGATGAAGCTGCAAGGAACTGTGGCCTGATTGAATGTCATTGAGGCCTGTCTTGGCAGATGTCAAAAGACCCATTGATGGACACCAAAGGTGATGGAGGCCATCAAACCAAAGAAGAAGGTATTTGAGTTTGGCATTCCCAGAGGACTTCTGAAATAACTTGCAGGTACAGGATGGCCACAAGGACTGTGGCCTCTGTGGTTGCAGATGCAAAAATTTGGGAAAGAGAGGAATCTGGAGAGGTCATGAATAACTTTTTTTGTTGGCCTTGAAGAGATTCTGGCAAACTTTTTAGCAGCTCAAAAAGGTCAATTGAGCTCTGTCGTGATCATTGATCAGTTTCAGTAGAGAACTGCTGACCCATACTTAGGATACACACTGGAAGGCTCACTTGGAGGACCTCTTTAATCCAGTCACAATGTCCACCTTTGAGGATACAATCTGAAGACTCAAGAGAAGACAAGTCCATTACAATGGCAGAGATTGTCAATGTAGTTAAAAAGTTCCCTGGTGGCAGGAGGCCAAGGGTGGACAAGATTTACTTTGAGATGCTGAAGGGCAAATCTGGATCTGGATATTGTAGCACTGACATGGTTGAAATGTGTCTTCAATGTCACACGGAGGACTGGGACAATTCTTGTGGTGTAACATTTCTTTTTTTTCATTTACTCTTTATTTATACAGGTAGTCTCATTGAACCACGAGAACTCATTTTCAAGAGAGACCTGTTTTAGAGAGCAGATGGTGGGGGTTAAGGGCCTTGCTCAGGGGCCCTGGGTGGGGCGAATGAGGGTGGAGGCAGGTGTGGGTCTTTCACCTTTTTCCACCCACATAACAAACTTTTTAAAGGAGATTGGGGAGTGTGTTTGCAGTTGATCAGTGTAGGCTCAAAATACAGAGTTCTTGAGGAATCAATGATGTAGCAACTTATTTCATGCATAACCATTGCTACTTTGTACCCTAGAAACCCAGATAATAAGGAAATTATGTTTTTTCTATATGTGTGCCTCTTTACCCTGATCAGTGACCTGTATTAATACTGAACTAAATGTCCCTACCTTCTCTCGTTGTTAATTAAAACCATAAAAACCGAGTTTATGGGAACTGCCATATTGTATTTTTATGACTCAAGTCTGCACATGTGGGGCTTTCATGTTGTTACATGGCCTTTCTCAAGCATGAAAAAAACTGTATGTAGACTGGAGGTACAAATAAAGGAAGAAGTCTTAGTTTTTTAAATAATTGTTGAATTCAAAGTATGAACTCAGATGCTGCACAAAACCGTCAGGCTAATAGGCCATTGGCAAAATACATGAGTTTGAAGGTTTTTTTGTTCGTTTTAGATTTGTATCAACCCATGACTAGCTTGGAGTGATCTGACAACAAAACTAAGAATTTAATAACAAAAATGGGCAAAAATGTATAGAATGTGCTCATGTGCATTATATACCAGGGGCGGCCGCCACTAGAGGGCGCCAGGGCGCTACCCTACTAGAAGATCTGGACCATTTCACATTTAATAATTTTTTTTAAAATTAATAAAAATGAAATAATAACATAAAAATATTTCGAAATATATGCATATGTTTTTAGTTGTGTAGGATATATAGTTTATGAGTAATGATGAGTTATATTGTTTGTTTCAAAAAACGTTTTCTGATTGGTGACGTACTTCCTGTTTGGGGCGCTCTTATCTGATCCATTGACTCTAATTATAGCTGGCGCATGCGTACTGATGTCGCCACCTTACAATACAATGGGACTGTTCAGGGCGCAGTTTTCACCGCCCGGGACAGTCCAACGTGAGCTGTACGTACAGAACAATGTACTTCCGGTCTAGTTTTTTTTTTTTTTTTTTCTGTCTGGGAGTACAGAGCCGTGCAGTGACTGAAGCAGGCTTGTTCAGGTACGTTTTAAATAATTTAAAACCCTTTATCTAATATCTATTTGCATTTCTGACTGATATGCCTCTCAGATATTAGATGGCTCTGTGAAAAAAGCTTTCAGCTGACTGCAAGTGGAAAGTGATGAGTTTGTTTTTTTCTTTGTGTGTTTGTTAGCATGCTAGCGCTAGCCGCCTGGTTATTGTATTGGACTCAGTCTGATGGCTACATTTATTTCAATTTGCTTATAAAAAATTATCAAACATTAATAATTTTATATACGGTACTAAATAAATGTCACTGGTGGTGTTATACTATTACTTAACTCTGTATTGATCTGGAGAATGAAAACACAGCCCCTTGCATGTAACTAGCTCCTATTAACATTGAATTATTAAGTATTTATACAGATAAAAATGTGCCATGGAAGATTGTCTTATGTGCCCAATGACCCAAGCTAATAATGCAAGGTTAAATAATGACGGTAAGTGTTATGACAGCCTGAAAACTCTCCTGTTCTACAGATAAAAAGCACAAATATAACTGTTATCCCTGTGTTTAGTGGGCACAAGGTTAATAATAAAATAATCACATGTCTAATACTTATTAGATAAGTCAGTCGTATTTATCGTATCACATTGTATTATAACATTCATATAGAATATCAAGTTGTTACTAGGTTGTTGAAATAACAATCACAGTAAAATAGATAATTTTTCTTCCCCATAAATCAGTTATTTAAAATCTAATCTGGAATCATTCCTCCTTGTTAGACTTCAGTTGACCTGTTTAAGTTGGGCCCAAATTTGTTATTATCTTTTGATTTATTTTTCATTGAAATTTAATTATTTGTTAGTTTATTTTTGGAACTATTAAATTGAATTATTTGGTGGATTTTTGAACACCTTTGTCCTTATTTAAGTCTGGACCCTCAAAATTATATTTATATTATATTTATATTATAAATTATATTTATTATATATTATAAATTATATTTATATTATATTTATATTATGAACTTGTATTACTAAAATAATTATAACAGAATATGATAGAAATTGTCCAAAAATTGAAAAGTGGAAGCAGAACACTCCCATTCCCTTTTCACACTGATGCCTCAAACAAGGTGAAGATGAACCATGTTTTATTAATGATAGTTTTATACAAATGGATACACCTGATATATACAAATAAAAACATGAACAAACTTACTTTACAGTATACAAACATAATTATGCATACTTCTACACATGTTTAAAAAAATTAAAGTTAAAGTTTATGGGTTATGATCTTGAACAGGCCATTAGCTGTTAGCTTTCAGATCAATCTGACTGCTGTCTTCTGCAGGTAAGATGCTGACTACTCGAAACAACCCATAATCTCCACTTGCTGTAGAGAAAGGCCACAGAATCTTCAAGATAATTTTTCATTTTCCACATTCCTCTACTGAATCCCTTCCTTGTCCTTGTGTGTTCACAGGCTTAAACTGGCTCCAGGGGTCTTTTCTTAACAATTAGCCTTTGAGTACACTTTCAACACAAGCGTACTGCAATCCAACCCTGATGTAAACTGAGATTTTTGCATTCTTACTGGACACAGCGATGCATGCTGAATTATTATTCTTTCGAGTCTCAAGGCTACACTTACTGCGAGGAAGATCATGCAGTACATTCCAAAGGACGAGTGACCAGAGTAGAAAGACAATCTGCAAAATAACAAACAAAAAAATTATAAAGTAAAAAAAACAAAAACATCACAGGATATTTATGAATGATTCATAATTCTCCTACCTTGATTCTGTGACGTCCGGTAAACTGCCGGTGCAGTTGATCACCTGCATGTATCCTGTGCAGACCTTGGGAGCGCACACAGCCATGAAGTTAGGCCTCGGACGGCCGATCGTGTACTTGGCGAGCTCAGTCAGCGACTGGCTGACCACGGCTCCAAACAGAAAGGTGCCCACCACCTTATAGAGTGCAACCACATACTGGTTGAAGTTGGAGTTGGAGTAAATCTTCTCGCTGTAGACCAGGTAAGCCTCTCCAGACATGATCTGGGTGAAAATAATAATAATTTATTGCTTCTTTGCAAGGAAATGGCTGTTTCTTTTAATTGCACGCTCCAATTGGTAACCTTTAATTCTGGGGAAAAAAATTAAAAGGCGTCAAATACTTTGATACTTACAATAATAACGGTGCAGGAGATGGTGACAGCTGCCAGCATGCTGTGGGTGATGGTGTCTGGTTTGATGGGATACATGATGCTCTGGTCATCACAATAAATCCCCCGTTGATATGGCTTGGACACGATGGTCAGGATGACGAAAGGCAGTGAGGCTGAGGAGAAAACAAACCAAAACAAATGTTGATTAGAGGAGATTTTTCAGCAAACATGAAAAAAACAGGCGCTACATAAAATAAAAGCATACACATGCTAATGCTAGCCAAAGACAAAAATGAGCACATGTTCATTATTGAAGAAAACCATAAATGTCTAGAATCAAAAAAGGCGTTCAATACAGAAACAACTGGACTTTATTTACAGAAAACGTTTCGCTTCCCATCCGGGGATCTTTATCAATTCAATGAGCAGGCTGTGAGTGAGTGAAGTTATAAACAGGCTGAGGTGACACGCACCAACCTATGTAAATTGAAAGCAAACACATACACATACTTGCGTGTCACCTCAGCCTGTTTATAACTTCACTCACTCACAGTCTGCTCATTGAATTGATAAAGCTCCCCGGATTGGGAAGCGAAACGTTTTCTGTTACAAATAAAGTCCAGTTGTTTCTGTATTGAACGTCTTTTTTGATTCTATCATGTACGACTGAGAATCTTCACCAGCATAAATGTCTACTTGTCTCAATGTCTTCAGACATTACATCACCTGTATTTTGAGATCAGAACTGAATATTTCTTTAAGGAAGCAGCGTTTCTACTGCTGGACGCTGGGATTAAAGTTACAACAATAAAAGCAGCCCAGAAGGAGAGAAAAAAAAAAGTTGCTAAATCACAGGGTGGGACGCCACAGCAAAGAATGACACAACTAAACAGTGGAAAATACGTTAGCTCTTTGTACAAATGATACTTTTAGCATTTTTGTGTTTTAGGCGAGCCGAGACACTGGAATGATGCGGCTGACTAAATGAGGACAAACAAACTGAGCCTGAAAGAAATGATGTCCTTGAGTTTGATTCTTCTGTTCAAATATCCACACTAATGAGCCAGTCCTTTTATATTTTAGGAGAAACCTTATGCTTTGTTTCATACAAATTAAGAAACAGATTCTTTTGATGCCTTGTACTCGAAGTGAACTCGAGACTTTGCCATACTTCTTTCCTGTGTTTCATCCCCACAATCTGTTCCAGCTGTTGGAATTTGGAACTCGTGCTCTGCTGACTCGTCTGTCACCACGTCCCTTCTGAAGGCTACGATGGGGACTTGTGGAGCTTAACGCGAGGCAGATCCAAACAGCACGTATAGAGAAAAGCCTCATCGCCACAACTGCAAAAACCAGAAGTGATTTATCCAGTTTTGGTTTCTTTAGTTAGCAGAAGTGGGTTTATCTTCACAAATATTTTGTACACTTTATGTCTCAGTTTTATAGCAGTGTAAGTCTTTCTTTCAGACTTTCCAGTTTTTATTTCTGATATTAATTAAAGAAGTCAAGCGGAATGAATATAATGAAAATATCCAATATGTGGTAGAGGAATGTGTACTCCACCCTAATATCTACAACAGTCTTGAGGCCGCTATGGAAATACCAACCAGCTGCAGGCTAAACGCAAGAAAAACAGACAAAAAAAAGTGCTGAGCAAACGTGAGAAATGCACTCGCCAATGGTATTACGTTTCTGTGTAAATTAGCAGCGTACCTCTCCCACTCTTTCACAAATAATGTCTGCAGCTGACACCAGTCCAGGAGGACTCCCAGTGAGACTGACTGATGGGAGCGAGCGCGAGGAGAGAGGCCAAAAGGAAAATACACAACTGGAAGGCGGACACGGCTTCTACTGAAGTGAAGGCGTAGTGTTTAGTTCCACTGCATGCAATGGAATCAGTCTAATAGTCCGCTGACTTTAGTTTGTACCGGTAGGTGGAAAATTGTTGACACTGTAAGACTAACACACTTATAATCAAGAAAAAAAAACTGAAATGAAAGAAAACAATTCTTCGACAAACCTTCAATTCTGAGCGCTCATTACCAAAAACAAAGATTTTTTTCCTCTTGTTTGACATCCCATATTTCCAAGGCTACAAAATGGTAACTAATTACTTAGCAACATGCTAGTAGCACACATACTCCTTAACTCATGCCATAAATAATAATAATAATAAATAATAAACTTTATTTGTATAGCACCTTCCTACAATGCCTTGCATTGACCAAGGTGCTTAACAGGATAAAAAGATGAATAAACTGGAACAATAAATCAATGAAAATAGAATAAGAAACAACAGCAATAAAAGAAGGCAATGGAAATAAAAAATGCTACATACTAAAATAACACAAGTAATAAAAGTTACACACTGAAAGCTTTTTTGAACAAGTGGGTCTTCAGTCTGGTTTTGAACAGAGTCAGATCAGAGGTGGCACGCAGCTCAAGGGGGAGGCTGTTCCAGGCTTTTGGGCCGGCAACAGAAAATGACCGGTCTCCCCATTGTTTGTACCTTGAGCGAGGCACCTCCAGCAGGTAGACAAAGAGTTATAAATAAAGACAAAGAGTTGTATTAGTTCTGAATAATGAAGGAAGCAACAGTTTCACACCAACTCCAAATCTGAGGCAGCCCCAAAAATTATTGGTTAAACTACACAAATATTACTAAAGAAGTAAATAAATGAAGGCACATAACTAGACAGACAACTTGGGCTGCAGGATCTTGGTGGTCAGTGCTGTGGTCTTGTAATTATGAAGCCCAGGTTGTGCCAGGAGGGGCATTTGTTGTTAGCTGTTGTGACTTGCAGAGGGGAGCAGCTGAAAGAAAACCAACAGCGCAAGCAACTTAAATTCACATTTTACTACTTTTTCCCATTAATATTTATTGTAATTGTATATTTTGTAACCGTTTTTGTAAAATAAAATAAAAATGCTAGTGGGAATAATTTTACAATTTTATTTGATTTCTGGAGATCATGTCATGATCAACACCAGTTTGGTGTTTTGTGACCCACAGAGGAGACTGGACCTCAACTTTAGGAACCACAGCCAACCAAGTTAAGTCAGGTCCTCTGGATGGTTTCTTTGTGCTGAAACGTGTGGATGAAACATCTTTCATCCAAAAGACTTCTTCGGTCCGAGGAGCCACAACAAACTCAGTCTTTTGAGCAGCACACTCACATAGTGGGTCAACAAGTTTGATGGTGATAAAATGGTTTCTGGAGTCCACCCTTTCCCCCGCCAAAGTGGTTCAAAACATCAAAGTTCATGCTCAATAATTCAGAATTGTAATAATAATTCTGTAATACAATACTGTACAGTAATTCAGAAACAGGCTCATCACCATAAAACTGGTGTGCCCACTGAGTTTGTTGCAGCTCCTTGGACTGATGAAGTCCTTTGGATGAAAGACAAAACATTTCAACAAAAAGTAACCATCCAGATGACCTGACTGAGCCTTGTTGGATTTATTTTTACCTGGATTATTGAGCATGAATTTTGACGTTTGGGAACCATAGTTTTACACCAATGAGTTGCCTTCAGGAAAGCCATTAAAACCTAATTAGATCTGACTGTTTGTTTCAGAAACTAAACTTATTAAAAGAACAAACTCACTTAACCCAGTAGAAAACTAATAGGAAAACTTTTCAAGCCATATATTCCTGTTGGCACCTACACTTGGGAGTTTGAGGCATTTTCAGTAACAAAAGTTCAGAACACTCTCCAAACACCACTTTTTTTTTTTGCCATCTACAGCTGGTAGACAAGACATCCATGTTCACACTGCAGATTACCACTAATCAACACACGAGGATTGAAACCTCGTTCGCACATCTATCAGCCGTGCTAGGATGTGATGTGGTACCCTGGGGTTTTAAAGTTAGCTTATTTCTCCTTTCAGTGCCACATAACAGTGTTTGAAATAACCACAACACAACTTACAATAAATTCAGCAGTATTTAACTAACATCCGGTCTCAGGAGAGCATTTCGATATGGATTTACTGATGTGGCTTTTGGGTGACGGCGCCTGCATCTTGCTCCCAGCTGGGCAGGAGAGGCACATACTTCTGGAGTTTTAAATACATTTAGACCCTTACATGTAAAACAAACAAACAAAATAAATGACCAACTGATCAATGAATACAGGGTGAAATGACGAGTACGGTACAGCCAGTTATGAATCTTAACACATCGTCAAAGTCAAAGTCAAAGTCAACTTTATTGTCAGATCTGCAATATGTACTGTACAGGACATACACAGGACCGAAATTGCGTTTCTCTCAGTCCCTCGGTGCAACAGTAAACATCTAAACATTGAAACACTGAAACATATAATAATAGACATAAGCATAAAATAGTAAAACTAACACTGTCCTGAGTTTTTGCATAGTGGTATAAGAGTATGAAAATTTACACCAACTCTAAAACTAAAACATTAAACATTTAATGAACATAAAATTTACACCAACTCTAAACTAAAACATTAAACATTTAATGAACATAATACTGTCCTGAGTTTTTGCATACTAGTATAAAAAAAGAGTATAAAAAGTATAACTAAAATAAACTAAAGGTTTCTAGCATTGACATTTGCAAAGTGGCAAAGCAGCGTATGAGTTAATGTACACAGTATATGTATGAGGTAGTAGTTGATGTTGTTATAGAGGCAAAAAGTGGCATATGCAGTAAGGCACATTGGGCATCCCTAAATAAGACCGTTCAGAGCACACTGTATATGTATCAGCAGTGGTGTAGATATTAGAGTAGTGAAAATGTGATAGACAGCATCCAACATCTGCAAGGTGCTTGCAGGAGTGTTCATGTAAATAATGTCACCATAATCAACGGAGGGAAGGAAAGTAGCAGTTACAAGACATATCCTAGCATTCAGAGTTAAACAGGATCCATTTCTAAAAAAAGAAACCCAATTTTACTTTCAATTTCTTTACCAAGTTTTCAACATGAGGTTTAAAAGAGAGATCAAGGTTCAAGGCTCTTTATTGTCATTCGCATCACGTGGTCCATGAGGTGGAACGAAATTGTGTGCACAAGGTCCCAGTTACATCCAGCAATAGCAAAAACATAAAGTATAAAAAGAAACAGTATATAAGGATCTAAGATATACGATAAACACCAATACATTAATGTAAAATAATACGGCATATTAAACAGCAGCCCAAACATGAGTCTGTAGTGAGCAGATGGGTATGAATACAGCACCATAAAGGCAAGAGATCAGCAGCATGGATAATCAGCAGCACAGATAAATCACATATCACCAATTAAAGTGGCATTACAGTAATTTTTCTTTTCTTTCCTTACAGTGACTGTCCTGGTTAGGGATTTATAATAACAGCTTCAGGGTAGAAGCTGGTCCTCAGTACACTTAATGCTCCTTAACCTCCTGCCTGAGGGGAGCGGGGTGTGCATCGACCAACATTTTCAAGTATTTGTAAGAATCAACAAATTCAATAGGAACACCATTCATAGATAAAATAGAAGGAAGGACTGCTGGGACCAACTTCCTGTTTGAAAACAACATCCCTTTGGTTTTATCAACATTGAACACCAGTTTGAGATGGAACAAATCAGACTGGATAATGTTGAATGCAGACTGTAAGAGCTGGAAAGCGCCACAAACTTCTGTGTTGTCGGCATAGAAATGTAAGGATGCATCAAGAATGATCTGACCTATATTATTTATATAGATTGTGAAGAGGGTGGGACCTAAGAATGAGCCTTGTGGTACACCACTTTTGACAGTTAAATAGCTGGAAGATGTACCATTATGTTGAATATGCTGCCTTCGATCTGAAAGTAAATTAGAAAACCAACTGATAGTATTGTCTGAGAAACCAATGTCTGAGAGCATATGGCATCAACAAAGCAGGGGTGTGAAAATTAAACTGTATGTTAAATGCTCTAAAGTGAGGTTTGGGTATATTTTTAACCCTAAGATCTGCATTGCTAGATGTACAAACTAAATATGTCCGACCTAGGACTTCTAGTGGAAAATCCAGTTCCCTTTTCAGTCAGTACACTCAGTGCAACATATGACTATGGGAATTGCGCCGCCGCGCGGTTCACCTGAAGTAATACAATCACGCCTTGAACAAGGCAGGTGGGCATCAGCGTCAGCAATGAGGCCCCGCCCTCTTTGCATAAAAGGGGCTGACGCCCCACCTTCATCCTTTTTTTTGCCTTTCACCTCGCTTACACCTGAATTTCATGGGACTCTCTGTGACTACATCGCTCGACTGGAGGAGAGCTCGCTCCCTACCCTGGGAGCAACAGAGAAATTTCCTGCGTACAACTGGGTTAGCGAAAGCTAGCCCAGTACCTTTTATTTAACCTCGAGGTTTTTTCTTCTGCTCTCTTCGCAGCTTTGCTCGAAGACGCTAACTGCATCACACGCTACCTAGCTAACGAAATCTAGCCAACTAGCCGACCAGAGCGGCTCGATGAGAGGACGTCTTCGGACCGTGTTGGCAGACAGCTAACAAGCTACAATCCTTCTCAGCCATGGCTCCCAAGAAGGGAAAGAGAAAGGCTAAAAACTCAAAGAAGACCAGCAGGCCGACGAGCCCCGGCTCCCGAGCCTGCCCCAGTGGCTGCGGCTACTCCCTTTCGGCAACGGACACCCACGAGGCCTGTCTGGTTTGCCTGGGGATGTTGCACGCCAAAACAACGCTGGATTCCCCCAATTCCTGCCCCCACTGCAGCCAGATGCGTGAGGCCGTGAGACAGCGACACATGGACGTCATGGTCAAAGCCATGGGCGGATCCAAGGCAGCGCGAGAACCAGACCTCACGAGGCGCTCACTCCCACCGCGGAGCTTGAGGCCATCGAGCTGGAGGACAATGGCCACGCTGACTGGGGGGACACCATGGACATGGTGGCCCCCGTGGGGGACTCCACCGCCGAGTTCGACATGAGGGACTTGTTACAAGCAGACAAGCTCTCACTAACAGCCTTGGGCGAAATATCGGACGACGAAGCTGAAAACGAGGACGAAGGTGAAGATGAAGACTTCTCCCAGAACCCAACGACAGCTCATCCAGAGACGGATGTCTCGGTCCCTGCTCTGTTCGAGCTGTATCGCAGAACGGCGGACACGCTACGGATCAACTGGCCAGAACCCCCACCTCGACAACAGGTAACGAGGTTGGCGGGGAACTACTTCTTCGCAAAGCAGCAATTGGCCACGAGGCACAGATGCTGATTTTTCCCGACTTTCAGACGGAGCTGACTCACACCTGGGTTGAACCCAGGGCTCCAATGACTTTGCCTCTCTCCCAGTTCCTCGACGTTGCTGGCAAGGAGGCTGCAGGCTAGGGGTTGAACGAGTACATAATTTTTAACCTCGACATTAACAAAAAAAAACTCGAGCAGCACTCAAGTAGCTGATGACGTCACAGTATCTTATGATGCAAAATAAATAAATAAATATAAATGCATAAAAACGTCTTTACAAAAAGAAAAAAAAGACCAACAAAACATTGGGAGCATTTATTATGCTCCTATCATTTATCATACTGCAGATAAGTCACAGGAAAAACAAAACTATTAGTTATTATTATTAATTTTAAAAGTGAAAGTAAGGCGCTGAAAACCGAAACTTAAAAAACAAATGGGGCCACAGCCACACCGTACCACCGCCTGCAGTGCTGTGCAATTTAGGTTTACTTTTAGAGATTGTGTTTATAGATTTTTAATAGCTCTAGAGAGATGAATATTTGTTTCTTTTTCTTTGTGAAACGAGAGAGATGAAGCCGTTTCGGCCGTGTTATATATGGGACCTGCATTGCAACACTGCCCTCTGCTGTCACAATCTACTACGGTGTTCATAGCAAAGAACGTCAACAGGATGTTTCAATGAGTAGCGCAATTTATAAAATTATAAACTGTTTTACCTTTTTGACAAGACTGGACCAGCTCCATACATCCGTGCGCACAAAGGAATACATTTTGTAGCGTCTACTAAAAGCTAAAAGCTACCCCGCGCTCTGTTTTTATCACGTGATGTGACGTACAGACCTTACTGCGACGTGATGACGTCACTACGGGTACCCGAGGTGGACAAAAAAGCCTCGATAGAAGTCAAAGCACTCGATCTGTCGAAAACTCGGTTATTCTGTTAAAGCACTACTGCAGGCATGGCCAACATCCCACAGAGAGAGGACATGCTGGCGGCTCACTTAGCCCCCAAGACATCGGGCTCCAGGCCAACTCTGCCAAGCAAGGCCTGGCCTGCCGCGTGTCGGCCTCCCAGCTCGAAAAGTGTTACTGAGCTCAGGGCCTCGTGGTCTGCACCATGAATGCTTTGGCCATGATGTAGGCATACTTGGCGGAAAAACTGCAGGAGCTCCAGCAGACTACCAACAAAAAGAAAGCAGCCGAGGCCCTGGAAGAAGCCTGCAAGGCGACATACTTTGTCCGCCACCTCATGGGGACGGCGGCCATCGCTCAGGGGAGAAGTTTGGCCGAGATTGTCATCGTTCAACGCCATTTGTGGCTAACCTTGACGGACCTGCCGGAGAGCCAGCGGAGCCCATTCCTCCACCACCCGATCGAGCCCATGGGACTCTTCGGGGGTGCTCTGGAACATATCCAGAGCAAACTGGAACAGAGGCGGAAGCAGGCTGAATTACTGCGTGAGGGGATGCCGAGAAAAACGTTCGTGCCTCCCAGAGACGCCAGTGGAAACAGGGGCGCGCAGCCTAGACACCGTTCAGCCACACGCCGTCCCCCGCAAAAGAGGCCAGCACTCGACGTAGAGCAACGGCCGAGACCGACAGCAGGACCGCCACAGGCTGGCCAGGCCTGGGCGAGGAACATGTTTGTTCCCCGCCAGGCGGCTCCACCGAGGTCATCCTTGACGAACCGGGACAGAAGGCAGAAGTCGGCCTGATGAAACAGGACCGCTTCACAGTATTACAGGTTTACCCGCCCACGGGAAAAAATGGGAAACCGACCTTTCAAATCCAGACTTTAAGTGTGAAATGCAGCAAAAAGCTAGTGAAACAGAACTTTTAAATCCAGACTTTGTGTGAAAAGCAACAAAAAGCTGGTGAAAAGTGTGTGTGCACAAAATATAACTCGACTGTGTGTGTAGAAAAGACTATTTACTCTTTTAAACACGAAAATAAAGTTTCAAAAGCACATCATGCCATGTGTCTTGACTCAAAAAAACAACAACAACACAGCACCATTTTTATGAAAACAATGCCAATAAAGGGACTGGGTCATCACCCCTCCTTCCCCATGAGGCATCATTTGTCAGGTCAGACAATGAGCCACGGCAGGAGGTCAGGAGTCTGTCTGCCACAGGTAGACTCTCTGGCTGCTGCCGGTGGACGGGTCAGTTCGTCAAAGGGCGTGCGGGTGGGGGCCACTTCCCCACCTCCCGCCCCCTTGACACATACACACACACACACACACACACACACACACCCCAGAATACACATGCCTTACAGGCTGGGCAC
>JBBPBX010009977.1:0-11974 GCA_038048925.1 Garcialebias charrua
AAAGTGCTTAAAGCATAAAGAACTCAAGATAACAAGGCGTACGTCAGTGGACTGACAAAGCGCCAAACCACAACTCTCCTAGGGTGGAGGAGTTGTAGCGCGGCAGGACTAGCTACCAGCTGAGTACCCTATACTACTAGGCAGTGGTGGGGTAAGTGGAGCTTACTAAGGACTACTGACCATGGTTCAAAGGGTAAGTTAAGCAGAAGGTCTGTTTTCATCCCAAGGTACCGGGACATAAAGTCTGGAGGCTTTGAAAACAGACAACTCGAGACGGCAAAAACGAAATTGGTGCCACGGGTGTGGCACCAATAGGACTGGTGGACCAGTCCAAAATGAACGATCCAACTGAAACAAAACCTGAGCTGTTATCTACTACCACGACGGAGGATTCTCAAATCCAACAGGCAAAAGAAGGCATGGATCAAGGACAACACCCCACATCAGTCTGGAATCGACTCGGACGAACAATTCCTCGAGAAAACGATGTTGGGGCTCTGAGAGTGGTAGTAAAGGGAAGTAAGAGAGAAGTGACCTTCATTGGGATGCCTGGTGAGACCTTGGTCCTCAAGATCGATCAAGCAGTAAAGTCTTGTGACCTAGACAAACAATGTTGGGATGAAAAGAGAAAAAACGGGATGAAACAAAATCCAACACGGCCAAAAGCAGCCCCTAGGGCTCAACAACAAAACCAACAACAAAGGGGATTTCAAGCCGAAGCAGCTAACACAACACCTCGAAGATGGGGCGACTATGTGCCCTCAAAAGAATATGCTAAAATGACCCCTGATGAAAGAAAGGCCCTTCATGAATTCCGACTGAGAAGGGATGGGGGACCAGCTAAATAATGGCCGAAAGGTTGCGGGTCACCCTAGATAACGCTTATTAGGACGGGGTTGAAATCTATGCCAAAGTGGATGGAAAACCTTACCTAATAGTCTTTGGGGCAGAGGTGTCTATGACCCGCAGAAACCTAAAAACAATATAACACCTTACAGTTCAATTGGCAAACAGGACTGTACAAATACCTGTGAAAATATCCCCGAAGTAACAGAACAACGAGTGAATGAAAGCGACTTCTCCCCGGCTGGGAAAGAGAAGTTGAAGCAAATCATTAAGTCAGCCTCTGTGGCTAGATTCAAAAAATGTGCAACAGAGAAAGATCGTTTTTGTCGGGATCGAGAGTGGGAACAAACCCCGGCGGGCCGAGGGTCCCACAGGAGTACGTGTTAGAGGTTGTGCGTGGCGTGCATGAAGGGCTAGGTCATACGGGCGTACAACCTACACGTAAGGAGTTGGAGAGTCAGGAGCTCTGGATTCCCATGAAGCAAATTCGCAAGGTACTGCAGGACTGTGTGGTATGTGGTCAATATGACGCAGGACGTTGCGGGCACCGAGTGGATGGACAAACTATCAAGAGTATCATACCTTGGGGCTCAGTGTGCATGGATGTTGCTGGACCCATGGGAGTCACTAGCAAGAAGGGAGAGAAATATCTTCTAGTGCTAGTGGACTCCAGGTCAGGGTATGTGGTAGTTAAACCGGCAAGAAAAGCTAATGACAACAGTGTCGTCAGCATGCTGGAACAAGTCTGTGGGTCCAAAATACAACGCCACAGACAAAGTGAAGAGAATATTAGACAATAACACGGTTGTGTTAACAAAAACAGGGAATCCGAGAAATAGAGCAACTGAAGCCAATTCCTAGCTAATTCCAAACCAGAAACCGGATTATGGCCAATGAACCAAGTACCATGCTCCCCTATCGTAGAATGGCCACTATATGCGGGGGAGTTATCTTAAGAAGAACAACCTCAGAGCTTTGGGCAGGTAGGGCTCTGAAGATCTTGGAGTACGCCAAGAGAAGATACCTGTCAGCAGAATGCGAAATGATCAAGTTGATTAAAGCTGCAAAACAGATGTGAAGTCAACATGGAACCTACTGGCCTTCCCATTTGGTGGGAGGGACCAGGAAAAGATAAGCCCCTCAAACCTGAGGCGAAGAAAAAATAATGAAACTGTGAGCCCCTTAAACCTGAGGCGAAGAAACAAAAAGAGATGAAAAATAAGCCCCTCAGAGCTGAGGTGAAAAGAAAAAAGATGTACGGGAGTTGCAACTAAAACCCGTAAAAGTAATGGATGCTTTTATTTGTGGGAAATGTAGGACCACAGTTTTACCAAGAGTAATGATCTTCACACAATGGGATTTGAGTGAAAGAGGCCCAGAAGATTGTACCTGTAAGTGGGAGGGGACTATGGTAAAGTACTGTGTAAATTGTCAAACGAGGCACAAAGGGTAGACACGCCCATAAGACCTGACTCCACCCAGTGGATTAAAGTCTCAGTACAGATGGTCGTGGCTCCACACAAGGGAGTGTATTCGGTGGGAGCTACAATACAGCTGATCAAAGACAATAAAGAAAACACAGAAAAGTCCCAACCCAGTTAAACAGAGAAAAAGCGAAGTGTACTGAACGCTTGGGCCAGCAAGACATTTCTGAGGGAATGGAAGCACATGAACAAGGAAATGAACAACTAAAAACTGAACGACGGGGCGCTAGAATCATCAAAGGATCTCATCGCAAAAAGAAAGGTAGAGAATTATTAAATCAAATCGTGAGGTGTCCAAATTATATCTGGAAAGGGAGAGATAATATAAAATCTGCAAAAATCATCGAAACATGCTGGTCCTGGGACAGAGACCCGCTTTACAATGACTCAGACTCAGAGGACGAGGCACCCACTTATGTGTGGAATTTGCTGATTCAACGATCCAGGACAGGACCGTATCAACCAGCTCTAATTGTACGGAAAGAACTAGTAAAGTTAGACCGTCCCAGAAAAGATTACACCCTAAACTTTAACAGAACCAAAAATTACTACTGCTCATGTATAATGTTCCACAGGAACAAAGACCTAACTAAAGGGTCTCTTAGAGGTATCACGGACTACGCAGTAACAAAAGACTCATGGAGAAGGCCATACAACCCCAGCCCAATGGGGACACCATGGATCTTCAATGTTGTCTATTTAATAGTACTCGGAATGCAATTCAAAATCAGATGGGGCCATAATTACAGAGAGCCACATCAAACACATTTCTGCGAGATCTCCATAGGGGAGTTGGAGGTTTGGACAACAAGCCGAGCCATGAAAATAAGCATCTACAACCGAGAAACTAACCCAAACAAAATAGTGGTTGAAAACACTGAGCTGCCCCTAAGAATGCTGTGTGATCGAGTCTGCACATCCATCAACGATTGGGAAGAATACCCAGTACGGATGGCTTACAGGACGACTGTATCGTACAGAGGACACCCTCTTGTCAGTACGGTAACAGCGTTGGAAGAATGGGGTGAACACTATGTGCAATATGGAAGAAAATCCAGGGAAATGTTCAGACAGAGACTGTGGGAGGCGGAGGAACAGCGTCGAAGAGGTGAGGACCCATCTGACGAACCTTTTTGTGGGCTGCAAGGCCCCCAGCTTGAACCTACATGTTGGGGGGTCTACCAATGGAAGTGGGTGTGGAGAGGGTTGAGACCAGAATTGCCACACCCATCGCCTCTCTGCGTGGAACTGTACAAAGGACGTGTGAAAGGAAAAGAGGGCCAAGTCCCAGTGTGAGTCAAATGTGACCACATTGGGCCCGAAAATACTAGCCCTAAAGATAGCAAAAGGCATTGTATGGTTCGACAAACCCAAAATTGACATCTCTATATGGGAAAACTACACCAAGAACTATTTCTACACAAACACTAATAATACCAGAAAGTCTCATTTGGATGAACCTCAAGAAGAATATCACCCTAAGCTTTGTCCTCCAACCTCACCATGGATATTTAATGTGGTCTACCTGACGATAAAAGGAATGAATCAAATTGAGATGGGGACCCAAACCCCAACAGAAATGGCCACTGGAAGGACCCCAGCCTGAACCTACCGAATGGCTGGTGATTCGGTGGAAGTGGGTGTGGTAAAGATTGCAACCTGGATGGCCACACCCCTCTCCACTATATCTGGAGCTCCTCAAAGATCGAGTGACCACAACTCACAGGCGCTCGAGGAGGAAGCCCAGAGCTAAAAGAAGCAAAGTCTTTGAAAAGAAACTCTCTCAACATGACAAGTCTGGAAAGTAGACTAAGTCGAGATGATTCAAACAGCGATGCAGATCCACACATCAATGAAGAAGATCCACACATCTATGAAGATGTACCACAAATCTATGAAGATATGGCGACCCCTGACCGACCTAAGGACTGTTTAAGGATTATGAGAATGGATAAAGCAACTTGTCTACGAACCCTGCTGCGGGGATTCGTAGTGTTAATAGGCTTAGTTATGTTGTTGGTTATTTTGTATCAAGCCGGAATCAGACCATGGAGCCTAACGCATGTAAAAGTCTCCCATGGGAGATCCAAATATGCAAACATGACCTGCTGGGAAACCACGCAAAGAGACATCTTCGTACCATGGGACAGAAATGAAACTGTTGAAAATCTTACCAAGACCTGGGAAAGAGTAAGACTAGCAGGCTATCCAGCTTGGATGGACCAGCTGAGAAACACCCCTGAATGGGTGTCTGCAGTAGAAGCTGAGAACCTAACGGGGCCAGACAAACCCCACTTCAAGGTAATCAATCTACTGATTTTGCCTGAAGGAATTGTGACCTGGATAATGCTCCTACATCACAACATAAAAAGGACAACGAGATGTAACTGGATTCATCTGGACAAAGAAACCCCTGAATGGCACTGTGATTGGGGCTGTAGACCACTAATGGGATTATGCCACCAAGGATATTGGAAGGCTGAAGTGATTTATCCTGCCCCACCGAAGGATGACAGCTGCCAAGCCATACTTCCTCGTTGGGAATTTTGGGGCAATATTCATCTGGACTGTGACAAAGTCCCTCCTTTCATCAGAAGAAACCGAACTGGAGAACATCAAAACCTAACCAAAAGTCAAGACTGTCCACACCGTAAAACACAAGACGGTGCCAGAATCAACGCTACTGAACAAAGTCCCAAAGTACGACCCAGGAGGTTTGATTCCGAAAGCAGAAAGAAATTGATAATTTTAGCCAACACCGCTTAAAAACCCTCCCCGGCTCTTGCTAGTAGTTTACTTATTTACTTCTTTACTTATTTCACTTATTTACTTATTTACAATGTTCTGATACAACCGGCCCAGCTAAGCCGGAAGAACCTGACGACGCTATCCCAGTCAGACCAGCAGTAGCTGATCCCATTGACTCAGAGTCTGACCTGATTCTTGAAGACCTACTGTAACACCACCGCTTCAGTAGGTGTGGATGGCAATGCTGCCTACTCGCCTGAAGGATATCTGAAGCCAGGGAGAATGCTGAAACACTGATGCCTCAGGCCAGGGAGAATGCTGATCCTGATGCTCGATCAACAAGGGAGAACGAAGAATCATTGACCACTACAGGATCTCCGGAGATGACCTGAGGAGATGACCTGAGGAGGACGACCTCACCTCAGCCGGGCGGCACACGTGGAACCGACCAGGATGACTACACCATGATGGATGTTGAGAAAAAGCGAACAGCAGTCCAGGGTCCAGAGGCACCAAGGATCCTGCGCGACAAGTCGACGACATCTCGGGGTCCCAGGCGGGGACACAGATGACACGATGAGTGTTAGAGGACTTGTTTGAGCAGTACCGCCTGTTTTCAAGCAGGGGATGTCAAAATATGCAGGACTTTTGGGTTGAAAACAGACTTATACTGCTGCAAAGATCTTTACAACACATATACACACACATGGTAAGTTGCCTTTGGCACAGGGCTGAGAGCAGGGTGTAATAACACACCGTCAGTAACCCTAGATTAGTTTAATTTATATGGCATTTTAAACTCATATGTTTTTATTTTTAGGCTTTGGTTGTATTTTAGTAAACGGTCTTTGAGTTGTTGTGTGTTCAGTTAACCCTGTGCTATAAGAAATATAAGATTGAGTCAGGCCTCACATTAACACACGCACAGCAAAGGTCATATATGCATGCTCACTCAGGCCCAGGAGGCCTGAACAGAATTAGGTCCAGTAGATAAGGCAAACCTTTCTGCTGTTAGTTTTGCTGTGTTTTGCTGTGTTGTCAAATGAGCTGAAGGCCTCTTAAAACAGAGCTCTGTGATTTAAGGCCTGTTAAAAATGAAGAGTTTTTAAAGCATTTGAAGCAAAGATAATTAAAATAAAATGTAATCTTTGAATGAGCACTTTTCATGCTACAGCAGCCAGACACAGAGGCTCTGGCAAGTTTAGGGCAGAGAAGATAGTTTGATAGAGGTGTAATGAGGCCATGAGGTCATGAAGCAGGAGGTGGACCCCATGGAGAGCTGGTGCAGGAAAAATAACCTATCACATTGATCAAAGTGAAGAAGACGAAGGAGATGGTCATGGACTTCAGAAGGAATAAACACACCTACCCCCACCCCCAAACATAGGAGGATCTGCGGTGGAAGTGGTCTCCAACTACAAGTACTTGGGTGTGCACGTGAATTGCAACCTGGGGCAACACCACCAGCCTGATCAAGAAAGCTCAGAGACTTTACTTACTCAGGTGGCTGAGGTGAGCTGGTCTGAGCAGCCCAGTTCTCACCTCATTCTACAGGTGTGCAGCGGAGAGCATCCTGTGCTCCAGCATCAAGGTGTGGCATGGAGGCTGCACAGCTGCAGAAAGAAAAGCTCTGCAGAGAGTGGTGAAGGCTGCACAGAAGTCTGTTGGAGTCAGCCTCCCCACCATCACAGACATCTACACCTCCAGATGCAGGAAGAGAGCCACCTGCATCATGAAGGACCCCACTCACCCAGCACACACACTATTTGCCCCGCTCCCCTCATGCAGAAGGTTGAGGAGCATTAAGTGTAGAACCACTAGACTGAGGAACAGCTTCTACCCTGAAGTCGTTAGGCTCGTGAATCCCTAACCAGGATTATCACTGTGAAAATAAATCAATGCAACGCCACTTTGATTGCTGATATGTGCTGCTGACTATCCATGCTGATGATCTCATGCTGCTGATTTATTCCATGCTGCTGTGTTCATTTGTTCATTTGTCCTCATCTGCTCATGTCCATGCGGCTGTTGTTCAGCGTATTGTTTTTTTACTACTAGTGCTTAGTGTTTTTTTTGTTTGTTTGTTTAGCGTATTTATTAGTTCATATCTTAGATATTACTACTTCTTTTAAATGTATACTTTTTTGGGATGTAACTGGAGCCCTGAGTACACAATTAATTCCCCCACATGTACCGCATATGATGTGAATGACAATTTAAAAAAAACTTGACCTTGACCTTGAATACA
Source organism: Garcialebias charrua (assembly GCA_038048925.1). NCBI lineage: Eukaryota > Metazoa > Chordata > Actinopteri > Cyprinodontiformes > Rivulidae > Garcialebias > Garcialebias charrua. Next base: position 7,327 of record JBBPBX010009977.1, read on the forward strand.
CCGATAATAAACAAGATGAGGTTTCAAAGTTCCAGTTTTTCAGTACGTACAACATAGTTTTCAATATAAATCCCGTACTGTTTTCTTCTTCATACAAATGACAACATATCTCACATTAAATCCAGGCAAGCAAATGGAGTGGTAGCGCTGAGTTTAGAGAAGGTGGGCCTGTGATTAGAACATCGCTGGCTCAACTTCCGGCACAGCCAACATCAAAATGTGGGTGGAATTGGTGAAGCACCCACACCTGCCTTTACCCTCATTTCTTCCACTCTGGGCCCTTGACCCCCACCATCTACTCCCCCGGATGCCCCAGATAGTAGCTCTCTGCTTCACACAGAGGGCTGTGGTAGCTTGGTAATCTGTGGTTGCGTCAGGAAGGGCATCCGGCATAAAAAAATAATTGTCAAATCTTCATGTGACTTAGTTCATTGTGGCGACGCCAGAAGAAGGGAGCAGCCACCCACAAAAAAAAAAGTCCAGGCAAGCAAAACACCTAACAAATTTCAGAGATTAGTTTTTTTGTGTGTTTAGCTAAGAAAAACCTCACTAGACTTTTAAAGCTTGAAATATTTCAGTTTGAAATGAGAATGCTCAGATGAGAACCAAAATGTTTAAATAATAAAATGAAGTCCTAGTGCCTCTGTTTGAATCTGGTTGGCGTTTAAAGGGGACCAAATGTAGGATATATAATTTTTTGTGGTTTATCTGTGGGCTATCCAGACCATTTTCAGTCAATTTTATACACAAAATAATGCTTGGATAATAAAATATCCCCTTTCTAATTCTGCCAAATTTCACTTCCGTTCTAAACGACCGGTTTATGAATAATGAGGTCTGAAAGCCACGCCCTACAAAGACCTATTTACATTAACTACGCCCTCTGTAACAGCCAGTATCTCTAATATGTTGTTATTTTAAAATTAGCTCTTTTTTATTACTCATTTGACTTACTGTTAGTGCTAGTAGCTTAAGATAACTTACCAAAAGCCCTCTGCGCGCGCCGCCATTTGCAGCTCCTTTTTTTAGCATTAGCCTCGAATAGCTTTTCCTCCTCCGAGCGGGGGTGTTAGCTCCGCTCGTTGCATGCGGCGCTTTTGGGAGCGTGCTTCAGTCCACACACACAAAGTTCACAGAATGTCTCGCTCCAGTTAATTTATCCGCATGAGGCAACCTTTGACCGGACCCCCGGACCTCAAAAGTCAGTAGCTCCCAACAACTCCCGCACGCAAATGGTGTCTTCGCCGGCGGTCTGCAAAACAAAAGGCTTAAAAAAAAAAAAAAGAGATGCCGCGACCGGGAGGCGAACCCGTGTCCTTCGGATTACGAGTCCGGTTCACTACCTCTGGGCCAACCGGGTAGTCATGCAAAAAGCAGTCTTTCATCGTATAAGAAATAATCACAACCACTTACATTTAGAACGCTGAAGTTTTGATTAGATTTTGATGAAGTGAAAGGTATTCTTAAAATAAATAAGTTGCTAATCTGAAAATATATCGATCAGTGGTGCTTGATGGTACAGACTGTCGCCCCGCGAGAGTCACACACTGTGTGTGTGTTCATTCATTCTGCCGGCTGCGCGTTGGGAGCGATATTACACTAAAAATTGAACTAAAACGTAAAAATAACAATTATAAAGTATTATTATGTCGATGTATATATCTAGTCTCACCCCGATTTCTCCGAAACAAAAGGCTTTAAAAAAAAAGGGGGAAAAAAAAAGATGCCGTAAACAAGATGCGATCTCCGCTCTCCTGCGTGGCGCTTAAGTGTCATAACCACTCAACCAAACTGACAGTTGTGAAAAAGTAGTCCTTCATCATATAAGAAACAAGTCCAAACCGCGAGAGTGTGTGTGCACAGTTTCAACGAGACAGAGTTCATTCAAACAAGGTAATAAAACATTCTGGTTTTACTCGAGATGTGCTGCATGGCTGGAGCAGGGCAAACCCCTAGCCCCCCGGGGGCTAAATAAATGAATAAATGACCGCCAGGTCAGCTCCTAAACCGCTAGGCAACCGTGACATCTTTTATACTCAAGTGGGTGGAGCATCACCAGGGGTTGCTAGGTGAGGGGCTGGACTCAGGTTTGAGGTGATTGGCTACGGTTTGTGACATCACAAACCGCAGGAAGTGTGAAACGGAGCGTTTTTAATCACAGACAAATAAATCTACTTAGAGTAAATAAACCACTGGGTGCATTTTTTTGGCACAAGGACTGTTTTTTTATGAAGTAAATACCCAAAGTTTAGTAAAAAAAACATTAAAAAGTGAATTTTGCATGTGTGGTCCCCTTTAAGGTTGTGCTGTAAAGAATAGAGGGTTAATGTTAAGATGAAGGAAGGTGCACGACGTGTCTGTGGGCATGCATGTGAGTTCAGTTTTACAAGCTTGATATTATGAAATCGTGTTTGAAAATATTTAAAAGTAATATATGATAAAAACAACCAGGAGAGAGTAACAAAAAAAGTGATTACAAGAAAGATTTGCATAAAGACACCTTTAGATTCAAACAATAATTAAAATGCAAAATGATCAGTGTCTTGAGAGTGATTTCAGTGGTACACTTACTCTAGACTGTTACTGTCAACGTTTTGCTAAATAAACTTACCCTGATGATTTATGTACTACTTTAAAGACACTTAAGATTTATTTTTACCTTTGAAAACTTTATTTTGAAGAAAATTCATTGTTTTCCTATAACTCTAAAAAAGATAGCGATCTCATCCAAGTAAAATTGGATTAGGAAAAATGTGTTGACTTTTATTATTTTACAGCTCATAAAATTACATTTTTCAAACATAATAACTTGATTTGAAAATTAACATGTTTCTTCAACTGTATTTGGTCAGCAGCTTGTTGGTAATGGAAATAAAACAGCACAAGTCAACCTGATTTAAGAAGAATGGAAACAAGTAGTATTAAACAAGTCAAACAAAAATTAAACTTTTTATTTAGTATGCTTTTTTTTCTTATACACTGGAGTCTTTTCTCTATTACAGGTAACATTTTTATTCAACTTTTTAGGCCGAATGACAGTTCATGGATTGGGTTACCATTGCTACGTGCTGTTCGGTCCCTATAAAAGTGCTGCAGGAGTTTGGTTCCCTATGCCAGCAATAAATTGGATCGCTTCCGGATGGGAGTTGGATTCCACCAGGGCTGCCCATTGTCACTGATTCTGTTAATAACCTTTAAAGACAGAATTTATCGGTGCAGCCAGGGGGGAAAGGGTGTCCAGTTTGGTGGCTTCAGGATTCCATCTCTGCTATTTGCAGATGATGTGGTCCTGTTGGCATCATTGTGCCATGATCTTCAGCTCTGGTGCAGTTCACAGCCAAGTGTGAAGCGGCTGGGATGCAAATCAGCACCTCCGTCTGAGGCCATGGAAAAAAGTGGATTGCTCTCTTCGGTTCGAGGGACTGGAGCATGAGATTGACAGACGGATTGCTGCAGCAATTGTAGTGAAGGGGGAGCTGAGCTATACGGAGAAGCTCTCTTTACCAGTTGGTCTACGTTCCTACCCTCACCTATGGTCATGAGCTCTGGGCAGTGGCTGAAAGAATGAGATTGTGGATACAAGCAGTTGAAATGAGTTTCCTCCGCAGAGTAGCTGGACTCTCCCTTATGGTGTAGTCACACCAAGCAGCGTTTCAGCCTCCAAAGCCTCCAGTTTACATGTAAAGTCAATGGTGGACGCGCTTCCAGGCACCTCCTGGCGTCTGGCGTCAGGTCGCGTGCGCGTTGAGCGTGCTGGGAAGCGTTTTTCCGTGCACGTGAACCGGCTTCCGCCTCCAAACCGAGCATTCAACATGCTGAAGATTTCGCGGTTCAAACTTTCAAACGCCGCTCAACTCTACCTGATTGGTTGGTGTGTCAACCAATCAGGGACAGTCGGGGGGTGAAGAGAGGGGGCAGGGGGAGAGTCCCTATGTGACGCGGAAACGAGGGTGCGCGCGCACTATGTGACGTATTGTTTGTCGGAAAAAAAAAAGAAAAGACCCGCGAGGTCGTGGACTATGGAAGAGAAACTCATTGTAGCTGTGTGTTCGCGACAATTCCTTCACGACCAGTCAAGTCTGCTCGACAGAGACGGAAATAAACAGCTCCTCGCCTGGCGGAGTGAGCAGGACTCTGTGCGCAGGACTCTGTATACCGGTAAGCTCCTCCCACACACCCAGCAGCTTCTGGCTTCTGGCGTTCAGGTTTGAACACGCTGCATTCACAAGTGCGTCCACTTGCGTGCGTGAGGAGCTTTTTGGAGGTTCAAAACGCTGCTTGGTGTGACTGTACCATTAGAGATAGAAGTTCAGCTCGTAACTCGAGTAGAACCGCTGCTCCTCCACATCGAAAGGAGCCAGTGGAGGTGGTTCAGCATCTAGTAATGATGCTTCCTGGGTGTCTCTCCAGGGAGGTGCTTTGGGCATGGCTGACTGGGAGGAGATCCCAAGGAAGACCCATGACACACTGGAGAGGCTATGTCCCTCGGTTGGCGTGGGGATGCCATGGGATCCTCCCAGAAGAGCAATGGTGGCTGTGGAAAGAGATGTCTGGGCTTCCCTGCTCAAGCTGCTGCCCCCGAGACCATGACTCAGAAACAAGCAGAAGATGATGGATGGATGGATGTATGGATGGATGGATGGGGAAA
>JBBPBX010009977.1:22652-34013 GCA_038048925.1 Garcialebias charrua
CCATGGTCCTTAATTTGGTTCGTGGAATGTGAAGTAGATTACTGTTCTGTGATCGTAGGTACATATCAGGGAGGCCGTTTCTTCTAATCTCCCATTTCCAGATGGTTTGGTCAGTGCCCACATCGGCATTGAAGTCACCCAGTAGGACTTGGAGATGCAGAGAGGCAACCCTCTTGTTCACTGGGAAAAAAACCAACATTGAGGCGTTCAGCCCAGGGCTTGTGAATATCCAAACACATCTCTGAATCCTCTTTCCCTGGGCAATTCCAGAGAAGGAAAGAGTTCAGTTTTTCTCAAGGAGATGTGCGCAGAAGAGATCCTAACTGTATCTGGTTGGTATTGTTCAACCTCACACACAAGCATCAGCTCCTTACCCACCAATGAGGTGACATTCCATGTACCTAGAGATAGTCTATGTCACCAGGATACAAAGTGGCTAGGGACCCTTTGTCACAAGCCGCCTGGCTTGCATGGCACCCAACCTTGACAATCCTCCTCGAAAGTGTTGGCCCACATGGAGGTGGGCCTGGCCAAGCCCCAGGAGTCAAATCTCAACCAACTGGCACTGTACAAATCTGCAACATTTGAAATCATTCCCATTCAAGATGGTCGCCAAACATAATAAATGCAAACAACTGCTAGTTTTGCAGATAGAGTGATGAAACAGGAAACACTAACAAATGCTGTAGGAAACCATTTATCTCAGAACTGTGATATAATACAGAAAGCAGGGCTTAATATAGATAGAATATAGAGTGCTAAAATTAACTTTACTAGAAGTTGAAAGTCATTCCCAACACATACTTTAAGCACTAACAGAGATGTGAGATATTGCAATATCGCACAAGATCACACACAACTTTATGTTTCAGATTTGATCAAAATGGGCTACTACAGCTTCATAATTTCTCATCAGGAGTTGATCTTCATCTAAAGCTCTGGCATTAAAGCATACGTGTGATATGATCCATTAAATATATGCTGGGCCTTTCATTCTGTATACCAGAGTTTTGAGAAGTTTGTATTACTTGACCTGTTTCCTGTTATTTATTTCCAGTCAGATTTAGACTGTCTGCTGGTGCCCCTGAGTCTCCACAGAACCGATCGGCTGGTGTGTCCCGCACCTGGGCGTTATATTTGTCGCCACAGTTAGAGCTCACCTTAGTTACTTTTATTAGCTCTGACAGTTTCACAGAATCCCACTTGGGTAAATGGCACCCTGGTATGAAAACACTCATATATTCAGCCCTGCTTTCTGTATTATATCACAGTTCTGAGATAAATGGTTTCCTACAGCATCTGTTAGTGTTTCCTGTTTCATCACCGGACTGATCATACATTGAGCAGGTGACAAACGGACTGAGATTGCTGCCCATCCTGTGATTTGTTTGCCTGAAAGTATCGAGATATATTTACATTTCCTGACGCCCCACTAACAGAACTTAGCAGATGTTGGGCAGTCATATGGCTGTAGGTGTAACAGAGACCCCCTCAGGTATTCTCATTATTCTGCTGCTGAGCAGATGGCAGGAAAACTTACCACACTTACTATTATCCATCATACATATTCTGCTCCACATTTCCATAGCTGGTGGTGCTCCTACAGGGAGAGTCGTGAGCAGCAGGGCTGCAGTTCCACCCGAGGCTTGGGGAGACATTCTGAGATGTCACTGCCACTGCACCTCAAACTCAAATATGCTAATGGTTGTACTGAGAGATTCCAACCACTACAGTCCAGCTGCACATTTTGAGTGGGAAAGAAGCTTAATAAATTTTAAGCTGTTTAATATTATTCAGGAGTTGCTTTACTATGAACATGCCTTCACGAGATGATAAAATAAATGCTTTTGCTCCATCCAGGTGTTTACACTAAGAGTGCTGAATTGTTTAAGGAGTATTTAAATACCAGACAAAATATGATTTCTCAGGTTTCTGTTCAGAGAAGTTTCCATGAAGTGTCAAGTGGCGGTTGCAGATGTTGACAAAAATGTTGTGCAACAGTGGTGCACTAGTTAGGCACACTTCTGTAAAGTTTGGCCTATGTTTTGCCAGAGTATGTTCGTCATTCGGCATAATGTTTTTATGCTACTAGTGCTTAGTGTATTTTTATTAAATTTTCTTAGTTCATATCTTAGATCTTTTTAATGTTTTTGTTTACATTTTAATACTTTTTTTTTATGTAACTGGGACCCTGTGTACACAATTTCATTCCACCTGAAATATATTTCTATCAGTATTACATTACACCCATTATGTTCCATTATTTGTATTCACTTAATTCTGCCTTATAATGTGAAATGTGACACAAGGCAGAACGTTTTTCTCTCGGGCTTTGTTTTCACTAGGGAACAGTTACACGCCTGCACAATTCACAGACCCAACATTTGATGTTTACATTGAAGCTGATAGTTTGTTGACAGAAAGGAGGGTCACGTGGTAGTGTAGGTGGTTCCAGGGCGGTCCTGAAGCAGTCCAAGGCGGTTCCAGGTTCCAGGAGGCGGTGACGACATCCGGGGTTTTATAACCGTGGCCCTGCCTTTGAAGATGTGTGTGTTGGACTGTGCTTGGAGTCAGGTCTGTTGGTTGCTGTAAGGTTTATTCTTATTATGTACAATAAACCTGCATAAAATTTGCACATTCGTTTCAGAGCTTCCTTCAACCTTTTGAATTCGCAACACACCACATGTACCACATATGGTGGAATGACATATAAAGAACCTTGAATCCTTGAGTCTTTGAAGTCATTCATTCAGAATGTGTGTGACATGTACAAACGTGTCCTTCAGTGTGATTCTAAGAGAACATCTGCATGATTTTGAGTTTTGTGTCACCAGCTAGTCACCAACAGTGTGATACAAGATTAAGCAGGCTGAATATACTGTACAGTACAGTAGTCCCTTGCTACATCATGGTTTGACTTTCGCGGACTAACTCTTTCACGGTTTTTCAAAGTAAGATTGGACATGGCACACAATTGGCTGATTTGATGGATGAGTTGCAAGAGCGGCATGGATTGTTTATTTAAAATAAAATATTTGAAAGTATTTAGCACCTGCTGCACCTTTGTGCAGGCCGCAGGTGCAGGGAGAAGCTTCCTCCTGCAGTATGTCATGATCTCCGTTCTCTGCCATGCCAACTTCTCCGCTGCAATCCCACTCATCACCTGTATCACTCCCAGTCTCCCTCCTTCTGCGTAAATAATTTAAATTTAAATACTGTAATAGTTTAAATAAACAATATATGCTGCATGAGCTGCATGGATTGTTCATTTTACATACCATAATCAAGCACGACTGGAACAGAGCCTTTAGTCCCATTCGGCGAATGGCCAGGCCACCGGGAAATGTCCTGATGCTCCCAATGGCCAGTCTGCCCCCAACCTGCTGCAGCAGGTGCTAAACCATTTAAAATAATTTATTTTTTAATGATTTTGCACCTGTGCTGTGTTTTTATTTAATTTTATTTTCTGTGTGTGCGTGCTGAAATTCTTAAAGCGCTCTTGAGTGTCTGCAGAATGTCTGATCGCCTCATGCATTAAGTAATCCAGCGTTTTTGGTCCTGCTCTGTTCCTGACCCACTTCATTACACGGATTCCTCTCATCCCAAGACAGATTCTTCTGCCCATCAGATATCTGGACCTCAATTTCTGCTCTACCTTCAGACCACCGATTCCAGCTAAAGCTCCTCGGATAAGTTTTAAAGCTCCACTGACATGATCTTTTAACTTTTCAAAAAATGGCACAACATATATAAATATTAAGATAGACCTCTGACCGTTTTTGCTAAAATAATGTTCAATGAATGAAATTTCCTCTCAAAATATTTTAAATTTAGCGCCGTTTTTTTAGACCGTAAATCCGGATTTTCCGGTCACGTGTCAGCAGAACTTTATCTGACGTCACGTCCGATACTGAACTCTGCTCAAACCGTACATTGAATGGACAAAAATATAAACACATCCGTCAAATTTAGCCAATTAAAACTACATTTGGCTTCAGTTCGTGGAGAAAAAGTTATTTTGAGTGATGCACAACGAACGGAAAGCTTTATATTCTCCGTGTTGCTTCTGTAAGAGTTATCACGATAGCTCTGCTGCCATCTGGTGCTCAATGTGAAACCTGCCTTGAAAAAAAAAAGCATCACGGAGAATATAAAGCTTTCCGTTCGTTGTGCATCACTCAAAATAACTTTTTCTCCACGAACTGAAGCCAAATGTAGTTTTAATTGGCTAAATTTGACGGATGTGTTTATATTTTTGTCCATTCAATGTACGGTTTGAGCAGAGTTCAGTATCGGACGTGACGTCAGATAAAGTTCTGCTGACACGTGACCGGAAAATCCGGATTTACGGTCTAAAAAAACGGCGCTAAATTTAAAATATTTTGAGAGGAAATTTCATTCATTGAACATTATTTTAGCAAAAACGGTCAGAGGTCTATCTTAATATTTATATATGTTGTGCCATTTTTTGAAAAGTTAAAAGATCATGTCAGTGGAGCTTTAAGTTTTGCTTTTTCTGCCTCTGTGAATGGCCCACACCTATATTTTTGACCATAAACTCAGACCCTGGACTCTAGGAGTTGATTTCTCAGAACCAAGCTCCACATTCTGAAGAGAGTGTTTGTTGGACTTTCATTCACATATCATGTGATCCATCCAAAACGTCCTTTCCCTTTGATTTCATCGCAGCTTCGCCTTTTCACCTGTGATCAAGCCATAGATTGATGGCAATGGCAATCAAGCGATCAACTGATCGATTGATCCAAGGCTCCATCGCTGCAGTGACAGCTGACTTTCTCCTCATGATAAAACCAGTGCTTTAAGTGGAAAAAAATAAGTGCCGGTACCCTCCCTAATGTCATAATAATATGCATACCTGCAAACTCAGAAGGGATGAAAAAGGTGACAAACGTTGCGCCAACCCCCCCCCCGAAAGATTTTGTAATTTTTTAACATGCTTCAGGTAAAAGTCATTTACTAACCTAATTTAATGAGGACATAAATAGGAAAGATTGTGTCAACCAAAAAATTAACAACCAACAACAGCAGCAAGTCAAATACAGCAGAACATTTTGCTAACAATGCGCTGCTCCGAGTCAACAGATGCATTTAAAAACTTAAGACTTATCTCTTCAGACAGGCTTTTGGTTAATTTTGTACATTGATTTTAGAGTTTGTTATGTTTTACCTTTCTGTATAGTACTTCTGTGATTTTATGATTTTATTTTTCCTTTTGTAAAGCACTATGTGACTCTCATGTCTGTGAAATGTGCTATATAAATAAAACTTACTTACAGTAAAAACTCATTTCTTAAATATGCTGGTGAAGATGTTTTGCCAGAAATTTTGAATAAAGTAGATGCCATTTCCTGCATTCTTGTGTATTTTAACAAGTTGTTAAACATCTATGTTTACCTACATGTAAACATGATTCACTAACTATTTTAGAGACATCTAACAAAATAAAGTCAGGTCCTGTGGACAGATTAAAAAATTGTTGAAATTATTATTGATCATGAATCAGGATATTTTAGAGACACCTCATTTAACTAGTTCATATAGACATCATCCTGTTTTTAAATTCACTCCTGTGAATTTATACACTGCATGTATAAAAATATTAACTTTACCCACACGTTGGAGGAGTTACTTCCGCTTCCCTCGCGCTCTGTCGCGCTGCAGTTTGTTTTTGTTTTTTTTACAGAGTTCGCTGTTGTCTCCTCCCCCTGTCTATCCTGAGGTTGTGATTGGCCAAATGACGCGCTCCACCAAAGATGTTTTATTGTCGTGAAGATGCATTACTCTTTCTTGAAATCCAGTCGGGGGAAATGCATTCTACTGTAATCTGCCACGGGTCTTTCAAGTGGAGAAGATGAAAATAAGTTCCGGAACGCACCTTACGCTTAAAAAAAGTCCCGGTACTCTCAGGGTTAAATTTTAGAAGTGGCGGAACTGGGTACCGGTGAGTTCCGGCCCACTTAAAGCACTGGATAAAACGGAGGAGAAAGTCAGCTGTCTTGCTGCAGTGCTGGAGCCATGGAGCTTGGTGGCCATTTTAGAATTTATTGTGGCAACTCATTTTTCAGTAATGACCTTTCTTCCACCTAGACACCAAAAAGGGAAGTTGGTACCTCACTTAGTTTTCACGTTATTGTGCTCACAACATGCACAGATGGACAGTCAGAAGATATTTCCAATTCCACCTATTTGCTCCGGGACTATATCATGAGCATGAATGGTTAAAGGTTCCCTTATCAGTCAGTCTCTCGGTGCAACATACTTGCTATGGGAATTGCGCCCCCGCACGATTACCTGAAGGAATACAATCACGCCTTTACGGCTAGGGCGTCAACGCCGTGCCAGAGGCCCCGCCCTCTGGGTATTTAAGTGACTGACGCCCATCCATCTTTCTCTTATTTGCCCTTCACCTCGCTTAAACCTGAACTACTTCTCTTCGCGGGACTTCTCTGTTGCTTCATCGCTCAACCAGAGGTGAGCTTGCTCCCTACACAGAGCGCACAATTATTCCTGCGTACTGCTGGACTAGCGAAAGCTAGTCCGGCACATTTTCTCTAACCCCGAAGTATTTTTTTCTCCTCTCTCCACAGACTGCTTCGCTCGACGGCGCTAACTGCGTCAGCTACCCCTGCTAATTCNTTACTACACAATTCCAGTGGTGGAAAAAGGCTTTACCTGTACATATATTTGTGGTTACTTTAAACAGTACCCAATAAAAAGCCACAATAACTGCCACACAGTGAGCAAATTTATTTCTGACATTATGAAGAGTGAGGGATACATAAACATATACCTTTTTTTACCTAATATGACAGCATGACTACTGGACAGTGTTTACCTTAGCATGAATACTCCATTTTTGAGCATTAACTAAAGTAACAAGAACATTTTACTTGAAGCAACAATTTACTGCAAGAAAATCCAGATTATGTGGACAGTATTACAGAAACACTATCAAGTTCCCTTATCAGTCAGTCTCTCGGTGCAACATACTTGCTATGGGAATTGCGCCCCCCGCGCGATTACCTGAAGGAATACAATCAGGCCTTTACGGCTAGGGCGTCAACGTCGCGCCAGAGGCCCGCCCTCTGGGTATTTAAGCGACTGACGCCCATCCATCTTTCTCTTATTTGCCCTTCACCTTGCTTAAACCTGAACTACCTCTCTTCGTGGGACTTCTCTGTTGCTTCATCGCTCAACCAGAGGTGAGCTTGCTCCCTACACAGAGCGCACAGAGAATTATTCCTGCGTACTGCTGGACTAGCGAAAGCTAGTCCGGCACATTTTCTCTAACCCCAAAGTATTTTTTTCTCCTCTCTCCACAGACTGCTTCGCTCGACGCTAACTGTGTCACACTGCTACCCCTGCTAATTTTGTAGTGGGCTAGCCAGCGAAAGCAACACGACGGAGGAGACGTCTAAGCAAATTAAAAGAAAAAGGATTCTGGAAGGACTCGCTCGCCTTATCTCAGACATGCCTCCAGAGAAGGGAAAGCGAAAGACAAGATTTCCAAGGAAAACCAGCAGGACGGCGAGCTCAACCTTGCGCGCCTGTCCTAGCGGATACGATTTCTCCCTCGCGGCGACGGACACCCACGAGGCCTGTCCAGTCTGCCTGGGAATGCTACACGCAAAAACAGCGCTGGATGCACCCGACTTTTGCCCACACTGCAACCAGATGCTGGATGCGGTGCTGCGGCACCGGGTTGACCTTGTCGCCAAGGCCATGGGGGCCCCAGTAGTGCCAGCGGATGCGGACACCACTGAGCCCCTCACTCCCACGCCGGAGCTCGAGAACATGGCTCTACACAACAGCACACGAGTCGAATGGGGTGACAGCCCCGACGTGCTGGCCCCTATGGTGGACTTAACAGTCGAATTCGACACTCGAGGCATGATGAACGAGGACGAGATCTCGATTTCAGCCTCAGGCAAATTTTCTGTGGAGGACGCAGACGTCGAACTGGAGGAACAGGGAGAAGACCTCTCCCAGACCCCGGTACCTGTGCTCCCAGAAACTGACTTTTCCATCCCTGCTCTGTTCGACCTGTGCCACAGAGCAGCGGACGCGCTGCACATCCCATGGCCAGAGCCTCCACCTCGCCAACAGGTCACGAGGCTGGCAGGAAACTATTTTTATTCAAAACAGCAGGCCGCCACGAGGCAAAGGATGCCCGTGTTCCCGGACTTCCTCACAGAACTAACTCGCACCTGGGCTCAGCCCCGAGCTCCCATGCTCTTACCACTCTCACAGTTCCTCGACATGGACGGGATGGATGAGGTGGGAATAGCCAACGTGCCTCAAATTGAGGACACGCTGGCGTCTCACCTGGCTCCCAAGTCATCCGGAACAAAACCAACTCTTCCCAGCAAAGCTTGTCTAGCCTCGGCGTCTCTTCTCGAGAAATGCTACAGAGCTCAGGGACTCGCGGCGCGTGCCATGAACGCGTCCGCGTTGATGCAGGCTTACCTAGCTGAAAAACTACAACAGCTACAGGTAACAACGGACAAGCAGGCTGCAGCCAACTTGCTGGATGAAGCCTGCAGGGCAACATACTTTGTGCTCCGCATAATGGGGTCAGCCGCTGTTGCTCAGGGCAGAGGCATGGCGGAAGTGGTTATCGCGATACGCCATCTGTGGATGACTTTAAAGCTCTGCTGTCATCATCTTTTAACTTTCCATAAAATGGCACAACATATATATATATTAAGATTGACCTCTGATCGTTTTTGCTAAAACAATGTGAAATTAATGAAAATTCCTCTCCAAAATAGTTTAAAATTAGCGCCGTTTTTTTACACGGTAAATTCGGGTTTTTCCGGTCACGTGATTGTGACGTCAGATACAGATCTCTGCTCCAACGGCACATTTAATACAATGGAGAAAGATACAAACGCATCCGTCGAATTTAGCCATTTAAAACTTTAGATTTTAGCGATTTGGCTTCAGTTCGTGAAGAAGAAGTTATTTTGAGTGATAAACAACAAACAGCAAGGTTTCTTTTGTCCGTGTTGCTTTTTTTTCAGGAGAGGTTTCACATACATGAAGTGAGCACCAGATGTCAGCAAAGCAGAGCAATCTACAGTGCTCTGTAAGAGTTATCACGATAGCTTTGCTGACATCTGGTGCTCACTTCATGTATGTGAAACCTCTCCTGAAAAAAAAGCAACACGGACAAAAGAAACCTTGCTGTTTGTTGTTTATCACTCAAAATAACTTCTTCTTCACGAACTGAAGCCAAATCGCTAAAATCTAAAGTTTTAAATGGCTAAATTCGACGGATGCGTTTGTATCTTTCTCCATTGTATTAAATGTGCCGTTGGAGCAGAGATCTGTATCTGACGTCACAATCACGTGACCGGAAAAACCCGAATTTACCGTGTAAAAAAACGGCGCTAATTTTAAACTATTTTGGAGAGGAATTTTCATTAATTTCACATTGTTTTAGCAAAAACGATCAGAGGTCAATCTTAATATATATATATATATATATATATATATATATATATGTTGTGCCATTTTATGGAAAGTTAAAAGATGATGTCAGCGGAGCTTTAACGGATCTCACTGAGGGACAAAAGGTGCCTTTTCTCCACCACTCGATAGAGCCGACGGGATTATTTGGAAAAGCTTTGGATCAAATTCAGACCAAGCTGGACCAAAGGCGCAAACAGGCTGAAGCTCTCTGGGTGGGCATTCCAAGGAGAAGCTTCACCCCCCCAAGGGAGTCTGTTGGAGGCAGACCTACGCAGCCTCGACACCGCTCGGCAACACGTTCCCCACCGCAGAAGCGGCCGGCATACGAGGATGAGCATCGGCAAAGACCACCGCCAGGCCAACCTCGTACCGAGCACGCATGGAGCAAAAACAGGTTTGTCCCCCGCCAGGCGGTCAGATACAGGGCCTCCTCTGCATACCGGGACGACAGACAAAAACGTGCCTGATGAACCGGGTTCACGTCTTGACTAAGTTTACACGGTCACCCGCCCAAGTGGTACGGGGAATGATCCGTTCATATCCAGACTTTATTTGTAGCACGCTACAAATGGCTGGTAACTCTGTTGCATGTACAAATCATGTTTGTGTGTCAAAAAAAAGCAACAAACACAAGCAACTTTAGGTCCCTCTGGCCTACCAGCCATCAGAAAGGGAGGGGACCATTTCCCCCACCCCCTCCCTCACGGCTCACAGGGTATTAGCATAATCAATAAACCCCAGCGGGGCGCCTCCGCTCCGTCTGTAGAGAACAGGCACAGAGGCGTCCGCAAGCAGGCCCTCCACCCCTCATGGAGACAGGTGAGGGAGATCATGTGCTCCAGCCCCTGCTCCACTGTGAACGGCGGGGCCACCAATACATTAACCAAGCTAACACGTGACATGTCCTCGCCTCAAAGAGACGCGCCGACAGAATCTAACGACAGGGGGGCACGTCAGACGCCCGCAGTTGACCACTAGCTTCATACGTTCACAAAAGCAATTGTGTTCAGGCTGGTGTGTGCGTAAACAGCTCAGAGCTCAATCAGATTCCTCTTCCTATCACTCGGAGGGAACTGGGCTCATTATCACCAAACAATCTAAGGTCTGCCAAACACAAAGAACCATCTCCACGTTCTTACGTTGCAACTGTCCCTTTATTATTAACACTGGCAATCCCAGGATATTTAAACCAGTACAATATTTACCACAGATCTCCAATTGGCTCTTGTAGGAATTTGTATCCCTTGAGATACTGATCATGCCTGGAGGCTTTTGTTCTGCATGTAACAGGGGGTGTTAAGTGACAAGGGGGTAAGTGACAGGGGGGTGATGGCTTTTGTCATTACAATGCAAATGCCTTGGGGACGTGTGTCCATTCCGTTGTAGCAGGGCTCTGGGTGGGGGAGTCTTTTCTACAACAGGGGTCAACCTGTGGCTGCAAGAATAAAGGCCGGCGCAGAGCTCCGCGCTTGAGCGAGCGCGGCGCCCCGCTGTGTGAGCGCCGTGAGGTCGCCGCTGCACAAGCCCTTTGAACGTTCACGCGAGCGCGCCAAGCTCCAATTTTACGAGCGCCTACGCGAAGCGCGGTGTCTGACCAATCAGCGACCTCAGTTCAGTCCCCCTCCGCGTGCAGCTGCTCACAGAGACGTGAGAAGAAAGCAGAGCTCTGTTGGAGCCACACGCTGTGCTCTGCTGTGAACCCCCACGCGCAACGCGCGCACGCGGCGCGGGGCTCGGTCCAGCGCTGAGCTCTGCGCCAGCCTTAACCATGACCAGTCATCGTTGTGTTTCTTGTAAAAGGGCTGGATGGATGGATGGATGGATATATATATATATATATGTGGGTGCATATATGTGTATATATGT
>JBBPBX010009978.1:3182-31710 GCA_038048925.1 Garcialebias charrua
ACGTGGGTGGGGTGTCAACTTCACTCAGCTTTAGTTACCTTGTAAATGAAGAGGAACTAATCAAGAACTACTGGGTAGTTACCAAGAAAACCAAAGAGGAATGAATCAGGCGCTAATGGGTAGTTAACCAGTACTTACTGGGGGACACAAAGCCAAGCCTTATTAGGGGTCCACTGGTTTGTTACCACAAGAACAGAGGAGACAGTCTCCATGTGGATTCTGAGTAAACCCTGCACCAGTGAGGTCACAGCTTGTAATTGTCAAAAGCCTGTTTCCTAGTGGTTACTGATTTTAGTCATCTTAACTATGTCTGACTATCAATTACTGAGTACTGAGCCTGGCTATTATTTTTGTTCACTGATGTAGTGAAGCACCATACCAAGCACTTACTGAGGAACCAGTCATTACGGTACTTAATCACTACCTGACCATTACCTACTGGTTTGTTCCTGTGGTAACAAACCAATGGTCCCCTAATAAGACTTGGCTGTGCGTTCCCCAGTAAGTACTTGTTAACTAGTTATCACCTCCTGATTTGTTCCTCGTTTTCCTTGGTAACTACCCATTAGTTCCTGATTAGTTCCTCTTCATTTACAAGGTAACTAACCAGTAGTCCCCTATTCATACCTTGTGGTGTCTCTGGGCAGCACACCTCATCCCCAAATTGCCCCCCGGGCGCTTTCAATAGCTGCCCACTGCACCACCTGGTGGTGGATGGGTTAAATGCAGGGACTAATTTCGTCTTATATGGAAACATGCAGTGATGACATTGTGTGACATTATTATTATTATTATTATAAGGCTTGGCTGTGCGTTTCCTAGTAAGTACTGGTTAACTATCCACTAGCTCCTGATTTATTCCTGATTCGTTCCTGAGACGTTCCCTAGTAGTTAATCAAATTTTGTGTACCTTATTGTATAAAACAGCTTTCTACTGTAGATTAAGATAAAAATGACTATTCCCTGTGAAGACTGCAGAGACTACACAACTTACACAACTTAGGCAAATTATTGACCAAAAATGTAAATAACTTTGTACTCTGTCTGAACTGGTGAACTCACTTATTTCCTCTCGTCCGACAGCTGCCTGACAATAGAGGATTACGTGAAAACAAGAATAGCTCTTTTCTAGAGTCAAGGCTGTTGCTTGTGTGTTGCATTTCAGCTCTTTGACCTTGCCTGTAAACTCCCAAATTCTCCACTTATATCATGTCAAAGAGGATTCCTCTCTCTAACGTGGGACGTATGCGCCGGACTGAGATTGACGGCAGAAAAGTTCAGAGTTCACCCCCCTGGCAGAGCTATAAACAGACACAGTGGAGGATGTGGGCTTAACTCTCCCCTCCACCGCTCCTGTCCATCTCTCCTTTTCTCTCTCACCCCCAACAGTAAGATGACATTATTTCAATTAGGCTCCAGAGCCACACGCTTCCCTTTTCTACCAGCCTGAACCAGGTTGTCTTGCTGGGCTGGATAATCCCAAGAAAAAGATCAAAGTTTTAAATTGTCTAAGCACTGGTTTACTTCAGTCCAAAACAGATATGATGAAGCCATGTCATCATATTTGGGTAAAATTTGTCCCAACACCTGCTGCGTGTCCTTTAAACCTCTCTGCTGTGCATTCTGAGCCATGGTGCAAAGAAACTGAACACCTCTGACTTGTTGCACAGGACAGGAGTTTCAAACTAAAAGCATAGAAACGCTGAATTAATAAATTCCAACTTGAAATGACAGGAACATGAGTGAAAAAGTGAATACCGTATTTTTCCGAGTATAGGTCGCACTTGAGTATAGGTCGCACCTGAGTATAGGTCGCACCATCCAATTATTGCCAAAGAATTGAAGAATCCATATATAGGTCACACCTGAATATAGGTCGCACCTACGTCAAAATGTGGACCGTGTTTAGCTCTGCTGCAAATGTCTCTTCCACAGGAGCGCACAGCAAGGCTTTTAAGAAGATTAACACTTAAAAACAATTAATTGTTTGATAAAAATTATAGCAAATATGTGTCTGAGCTGAACTTTTCTTTAATAAATGAATAATTTTAGCAGGATAAACACCTAAAAAATATATATTTGTTAGCTGACATTATTGTAAGAGTGTGTCTCAGTTTAATTTTTGTTAATAAATGATTACAAATCAGCTTATTTTATAAAAAGCCATATATAGGTCGCACCTGAGTATAGGTCGTAGGCCATGAAAAAATGATAAAAAGGTGCGGCCTATACTCCGAAAAATACGGTAAATGCTTTTATACTGCTGCTTTGCCTCAACATACTTATGTTGTTTTCTTGAACTGAGAAATCTGACCTGGCAGTCACAAAGAGGTACTTGGTCCAACTGATCACCATAATCCAAACCCCAGCACCTGGCATGAGGAGTTCATCCATGTTCGCTAACAAAGAGGTGGCGCTAATCTTCAACCTGATTTTCTGGTTCTACAGCTTAGTTTCAGCTTCAACATCATAAAGACTCATGCCTCCTACCCACCGCACAACTGCAAACGCGCCTGCCGCCCCCTTTTTGCCGCTGGTCACAGTCCCACTGAACCACTGAACACCGTCTGATGACGTACACTAGGGGGTAGCAGAGGGAGGGGTCTCTGGCTTGTTTTCCGGGTTCAGTTGTTGTTTTAACTGCACCTCCGACGGTCTTCGATGAGATTAAAACTTTTTTTTATGTTTGGGGTGATCTACACTGGAGAGTACAGCAGCCTGTCAGCAGCAACTGTAAAAATGCCACGTTTCTTACCGGAGTTTGGGTCCAATTCCTGGAGGCTGGATCCGGTGAGTTTAAAAAGTCCGAAAAAAGTCCCGTTGTGGTTGTGTAATCAGATAGCGAGGCTCTCCCGACTGTTTGCCGGATGCGTCGAGCCGCCAGAGATCAACATTTGGGACGTCTGCGGCTCGACGGCGACGCGCGCGTGCGTGTGCAGGCTGCCGTCGCGCCGCTTCGATCAGTTGAATCTCGCCGCTTCCTTGTTCCCCGTGACTCCACGCGTCTCCTCCATAGACTTTGAATGTAAACCGGTGTTATCCGGCCGCTTCGGCCGCCCGACGCCGGGGGCGGTGGGTAGGAGGCATCAGAGCGCACAGAGAACCAAATGATCCAGTAGGTCCCCGCAGTGAGGATTACATTATCTGAAGCCTCAACAACATAGAGAAGATGGAAGATATTCAACATTCATCAGCATTGAGCATGTCTACATGAACTGGTGGAGCTTTAAAATAAAAAAGGGCAATTCTAACAGAAAACTGGCATTGACTTAGCTTTATGAGCATCCCTTTTTCCATTATAGCTCATAACATTTCACATTTCTGTTCGGCACAGCACAAATAGTTGAGCAAAGCTGACTTGATACACACTACGAGTCAGATCAAGAAAGCTCATCAGAGACTCTACTTCCTCAGGTGGCTGAGGTGAGCTGGTATAGGAAGCTCAGTCCTCACCTCCTTCTACATGTGTGCAGTGGAGAGAATCCTGTGTTCCAGCATCAACATGTGACATGGAGGCTGCACAGCTCCAGAAAGAAAACATTTGCAGAAAGTGGTGAAGGCTGCACAGAAGTCTGTTGGAGTCAGTCTCCCCACCATCACAGACATCTACACCTCCATATGCAGGAAGAGGGCCACCTGCATCATGAAGGACCCCACTCACCCAGCACACACACTTTTTGCCCTGCTCCCCTCAGGGAAGAGGCTGAGGAACATTAAGTGTAGAACCACTAGACTGAAGAACAGTTTATACCATGAAGCTGTTAGACTCATGAATCCCTAAGCAGGAAAATCACTGTAATGCCACTTTAATAGGGATTGTAACTTTATCCATGATGCTGGTTTCTCGTTATTAAGCTGCTATATTCATACCCATCTGCTCACAACAGACTCATGTTCAGACTGCTGTTTAATACACTGTATTATATTACATTATTAGTGTTTAGCATATAGCTTAGTTCCTTGTAGTATACTGTTTCTTTTTTATACATTGTAATTTTGCTATACTGGGACCTTGAGTACACACAATTTTGTTCCACCTCATGTATCACATGTGATGCGAATAACAATAAAGTCACCTTGAGCCTTGAACACAGCGAATAAATCACAGCTATCATAGCCCACATTGTCATTATATTTGGTTGGATCTTAGAGGAAGTGCATGTCAGACTACAGGAAGCTATGCTGAGGGGTACAACATGGGATATGCCACGGGGGCTTAAGGCTGAAAAAAGTTTAAAAATTGGGCACCGACTCCAAACCAGCAGCAGAGTCCAGTCAGTCAAAAAGGAGTACCGTATTTTCTGGAATATACGTCGCATCGGAATATAGGTCACATTGTCCAATTATTGCCCAAAAATTGGAAAAGTCCATATACGGGTCGCACCTGAATACAGGTCGCACCTACGTCACCGCCGACGTAACGCGCCATCCACCGCTGACGTGACGCGTCACCGCTGAGTCAACCCGGAAATGTGGACCGCGTTTATCTCTGCTGCAAATGTCTGCCACAGGAGCGCACAGCAAGGCTTTTAAGAAGATTAACACTTAAAAACAACTATTTGTTTGATAAAAATTATAGCAAATATGTGTCTGAGCTGAACTTTTCCTTAATAAATGAACGTAATTGTGAAATGAGCTGGATTTTAAAATTTGTTTCGCCGAAAGTGATAAAAAGCCATAAATAGGTCGCACCTAAAATATAGGTCGCAGGGCATGCAAAAATGATAAAAAGCCGCAACCTATATTCCGGAAAATACGGTAACTAAAGAGCTGAGGTTTTAAACAGTACGTGCCATCTCTCATAAGAATGACATCTGCACCCATTTCTGGTTTGCGTTCTAAGACTAAGACAGGTTTCTGTTCCAAACATAATAACAATTAAAAAAATACACAAAAACATTAAAGTCCTTGGCACCATCCGTGCACTCTTGCTAGCCTTCCTATCTGTGCAAAGGAAATCAACATCCAAAGACAGGATTTCATTCAGTAGCAGCAAACACTCGATAAATAAAAAAAAATACATAAATAGATTTAAAAATGTGACCCCCACCTCTCTTGCCTCTCCTCCTACAGTAAAAAGTCATCCACGTTTATAAAAATACAAAACAGTAGTAAAACATAAATCTTAAAATAAAATAAAAAAAACACCAACATGTACAGATGTAAATGTCTGTTTAAGATACACTTGCAAAAAAGTTTGGACTGAAAGTGCATCACAGCTCGGAGACAAATCCACGCCCTCGACCACTTCACTCCAACTCTGCCGAAATTGAGCTGAAGTCGATTTACGGGGACGTTAGATTCTTGGCAAGAAATGTGTCACTGTCATGGCGGGTGACACTCTGTTTCCTCTTTTTGTTTTGCCGTTCTTACTCAGACCGATGAACATCCTCGGGTAGGCTGCTGACTCATAGGCGTTGTAGTTGTTGGCCAGGAGCGTCTCTCTGAACTTGCACTCGTCGCTGTAGTGGAGCTGCGAGAAAGAACGAAAGAAAGAAAAAAAAGGACAAATCACTTGAAATAGCTGATTGTTTGAAGGCAGAGACAAAACAAAGATGCCGGGGAAATTTTCTGTGGGGGGAATTTTAAATCTGTATTGTTTGCAGTGATTCCGATCAAACAATTGCATTATTTCTGACCGTGGGCTTGTTATTATAACAGTCCTGTTTCAGCCATACTTCACAAAGAAAAGAAAAAGATGAATGATGGAAGTGAGGCAGAACTCAGTTCACCAGGCTCCAGTTGGGTTGTTTTCTTCCAGTTGGTAGAACAATAGCTTGTGAGCTACTCATCAGATACCATGCCACTGAGTGCATAGTAGATCTTATAGTTATTATCTCATATTTAGCTGTTGGAGGAACCAAGTGACTACAACTAAGCCTGCAGCATCTCTGAAGCAGCCTGGTGTTCACTCATTCATCTCTAGCATGGGGTTGTTAACTAGTTAATTTAAATAAATAGCCAACTTCTTTAAGCTAGTAAGTCAATTATTCTAATTTTCTGAAGGTAAGGTTTTGTAATGTACAGTAGTCCCTCGCTACTTCGCAGTTTGACTTTCGTGGACTCACTCTTTCGTGGTTTTTCGAAGTAAAAGTGGACATGACACACAACTGGCTGATTTATGGGTGAGCCTCAAGAGTGGCATGGATTGTTTGTTTAAAATAAATTACTTTAAGTGATTTAGCTCCTGATAAATCATTTGGTGCAGGGAGAAGCTCCCTCTGCAGCCTGTCATGATCTCCTCTCAGCCACCTGCGGCTCTCTGCCACGCCCGCATTTCTCCTGCTGGCATCGGCTTTGTGAAGGGTTAACCCATATGCTGTCCTGCTGCGCCAATCGACTTTTGTCTTCCATCTTAAAATTCAAAGTCTGTCGCATCGTAAAATCTTCATAATCACAAAATATAAATATAAAAAAGTTATTTTACATTATTTTAGAACTTCAATGTTCAGTTGTTACAGTGTAATTAGGCGTGTTTCCATCAAGGTTTCTAGGTGCGCATTATGAAGCATCGCATCAGAAAAGCTAAATGGAAACGGCATAATTCGAGTTAACTTCCTCTAAGTCGCTCTAAAGTTTATACGCTCGCTTGAGGTAGTTTTTGGGGAGTCGATTCAGAGCTGAGTCGGCTAAACGACAGATGGAAACAGATTAGCCGACTCAGTTCTGCCGCAGCGAACATTCACGTCACGTGACTGATCAGCTGTTTCCGCTCCGGACAACATGTAACATCGCTAAAACTAGTTGGCATGACAGAATAAATACAACTTGCCCGATAGCAACACATACCTGAAATATTCTCTCCATTTTGCCGAGATGTCTGTTTTCAAACGCTACTTCCTGTTTACTGTGGAAGTGCGTAACGCTGACGTCTGACGTATGGCGCTGACGTGTGACGTAATGACGCTGACGTCTGACGTAGAGACGCTTTGCGTGGCATTGCAGATGCGCTTCAAGCCAGTTAATGGAAACACTTCTGATCCTCATAATTTTAATTTACATTTTAGCGAAATTTTCTAAAATTCGCTCAAAAATCGAATTTAAATTGGATGGAAACATAGCTATTGATCAAGAAGTACATTTATGCTCCATGCTACAGCTGCATGAACACTTTGCTGTCCTGCTGCAATTCTGATTTCTATCATTTAAATGTAAATACTGTAATGGATTGTTTATTTAAAATATTACAGTAGTTACACAGAAGGAGGGAGATTGGGAGGTGTGTGATTGCAGTGGAGAAGTGGGGTGGCTGAGCGCGGCAGGTGGCAGAGAGCAGAGATGGTAAATGGACTGTACTTATTTAGCACCTCTCTATCTTAAGAAGACACTCAAAGTACTTTACAGTACAATCTGTGTCCTCATTTACCCATTCCTACAGCACTCTACTGTGTATCTATAAAGCTAATTGAGCAAATCATTCTAATGAGACTAATCAGTGCTTTCATACATCAATGGGACATACATCGGAGGTAATGAGGAGTTTAGTGTCTTGCCCAGGGACACTTCGGTTTGTGACTGCTGGTGGATTCAACCCCCACCAACTCTTGCATTGGAGGACGACTGCTCTAACCACTCAGCCACAGCCGCCCATTTAGAGTTTAAAAACATTGTTGATAATATTGCAAGAGTGTGGACAGGGTTTGTAAAGCCTTAATATACTGTATAAACTTCTACTTACTACTACAACTTCTACTATTTGGACTACTATCCCTACTTTGCTGTTTTTCACTTATCGCCGGCGGGGGTGGCCCTAAACCCCCGCAATAAACGAGGGACTACTGTATCACCTTTTTCTTTATGTTATACTGTAGTCTGAAAACCTTTCAACAGGCCATCAACATTTTATCAACTTACTTCATACATTTTTTAAAAACATATAATAGCTTGACTTCCTTCGCTCTTAATAACCCTAACATCTCTTTGCTCCCTACATCCAATATGAGCTGTTATAATGTTGCCTGATTGCAGCAAATCATGTGAAGACTATCATGACACTGCATCAGAATGCAGGTGTGTATTATAAGGTCACACCAAGCTTGCTCAGTGTGCTAGGTTGTTCCGGTGGTCTTATCACTAACATGAGAGGAATCAGGTAAAGAGGTTTTCTGTGCACAACCTCAACCATATCCACCCTTTATCTTTCCTCATCCAGAATGTCTGACCATCGCAAGAGCTATGGGCTTCTTGCTTTGAGTCCGAACTGTAAATGAAGTGCATGTGAGTGTGGATTGGTTGTTGCAACTGCACAATCATTGTAACAGGGGTGGAGAAGGGAAGCAGTGCACACAGAAGCCGCTCTTAAAAAAGCGTTACAGCAACCTACTTGGAGAGCTACCGGCTTGGTGTGGTTGAGATGGGGTCATAGCCTAAACATGAGGACAGCATGGTCAGACCTGCTTTAAATTCCTGATGACCAAGAGCACAGGCCCACATCTTGAATACACTGCCATCGCACTCCACCCAAAATAAACTACCACACGTTTGCTAGAGAAGTTTTGTTCATGCATGACCCCCCACCCCCACCCAAGCTCTAGCACATGTAAAGAGCAGCCTACAACCTTCCCTCTCCCGGTTTATTATTTTAACATTATAGTGGGGTTGAATGGGGGAGCAGATGTAGTCATACATGTATGTATGACTACTTGATTGTCATTTTGATCTGTTCTGCCATTCATAAACAGTTTCAGTGCCTGCTCCAGTATGAGGCTTGTGTGAAATAAAGATATAACGGTAATCATTATCAGTTCCAGGGGTTCTCCGGGTTCTTCTGTGAGACTGTGTGCAGTTTGCATGCAAATAAGTCACGCAGCATTTTACTACTCCTCTTCAGACAGTATCACAAGAAATATGAAGACCTTTACAAAAAGGAAAAGTTCAATGGCTTAAAAAAATATGCTTTTTAATGAGATTTGCTGTTATTCACATCTGTGCAATTCATCGTTTTAGGATTAAATGAACAGGCAAGTTGATCAAAACACATGGGGATTACATGCTAGTCACAATGCACCACAATAATATCTGCCATATTGTTGGAGTGTAAATGATCTGTAACGTTGACATCTGATAAAAACTTTGAAAATTAGGTGTTGAATTATTTATTAAACAAAGCATAAAAGTATGGTAAAGTAATGCAAAGATTAGTTTTTAATAGGGGTGTTGATCGATTAATAAAATTTAACTAATTAATCGCAATAATCATCTTGACTCAATATCTTTAATAAAATAAACTATTTTTAACCTGAAAAATGCACATTTATTAAACAGGTTGTCTGCTACATTTTTTAAATAAATAATAGTTCAGAGTTCCATGTTAAGATCTGACCCCATCACTAGCTTTGCTCCTTTTTCCGTAATCCTTGTTGTTTTAAGCATGCTTATATTTGAGTAAAATGCACAATTTTTTTTTTTAAATTGTAGTTTTTTTTTATTGTCTCTTTTCCCCACGTCAGCAAAGGAAACACACACAAATAGCTGGAAATCTACTATAGCCGGACAGGCAGGGAAACAACATACAGTTATTAAATACAACTCATATATGATATATGATATGATGATATGATATATGATATGATATATGATATATGATATGATATATGATATGATATATGAATATATGAAATGATATGATATGATAGGATATATGATATGATATGATATGATATGGTTTGAATGACTACCGACCAGTTGCGCTAACCCTGATAGTCGCTAAATGCTTTGAAAGACTGGTCATGACCCACATCAAAACTACCATCAACATCAACGTGGACCATCACCAGTATGCATACTGGTATGCATACATACTGATCAACACAAGACGTTATCTCCTCTAGTGGTCCAAACTGCTTTCACCCACCTGGAGCATATGGTATGATATGATAGGATTTAATATGATACAATAAGATATGAAATGATAAGATATGATTTAAGATTATATATGATTTAATATAATATAATATGATATAATACAATATTCATTCATTCATTCAACCTTTATTTATACAGGCTAGCCTCGTTGAGCCACGGGGACTCATTTACAAGAGGGACCTGTCTCACTCACACCCAGGGTCAATTTAGAGTTATCAATCAGCCTAACATGCATGTTTTTGGACTGCGGGAGGAAACTGAAAGTTATGCACCAACTCATGTTCCCTGAAGGAAGGGAACGAGGTGCAACATAAATCCTATGGGAATTGCGCCCCCGCGTGATTACCTGAAGGAATACAATCACGCCTTTACGGCAGGGGCGTCAGTGTTACGCCAGAGACCCCGCCCTCTGGGTATTTAAGGCGCTGACGCCCATCCATCGTTCTCCAAAATGCACTTCACCGAGCTTTCAGCATTGAAAGGGCCAGGTATGTTGCACCTCGTTCCCTTCCTTCAGGGAACATGAGTTATGGTGCATAACTTTCAGTTCCCTTATCAGTCATGTCACTCGGTGCAACATAAATGCTATGGGAACGTAATTCAATCACGCCCTTGAAATGCTCAGTAAAATGCATGCTAGTGTGAACGTCCGCCTTTATTCAGCAGGCATCCCAAGGCTGCTTTCTACTGTGTGTTAGAAAGGACAGCCTGAGTGACATCACACGCAGTAACATCCAAACTGTAATGCTTTGCAAACGTGTTCGTTGAGCTCCAGTTCGCAGCAGCACAGATGTCTGTAACTGGTACACCCTTGAACAGTGACCACGAGGTGGCCAAGCCCCGAGTGGAGTGAGCGCGCACTCCAGAGGGCACCTGTTGACCTTTGCTACTGTACGCCCTTTTTATGGCCTCAGTCACCCAGTGTGAGAAGCGCTGCTTTGATAGGGCCTTTCCGGTAGCAGGTGCTGTAAAGCACACAAACAGTTGATTTGTTTTTCTCAATTCAGCTGTTCTCTGCATGTAAGCGCTTAAAGCTCTCACAGGGCAGAGAGCCTTCAGCCTTTTCTGTTCCTGAGTGAGGACAGGAGCAGGTGGAAAAGAAGAGAGATCAAAGTCCAGACTTCTGGGGTTCAAAGTCAAGACATTGGGGATATACGCAGGATTAGGCCTTAGGGTGACCTTTGACCCGTCAGGGGCAAACCTGGTACACATTGGGTGTACGGACAAAGCATGGAGGTCACCCACACGTTTTGTCGAGCAAAGAGCCAGGAGTAGAGCGGTCTTATAAGATAATAAATCTATCTTAATGTCGCTCAGTGGTTCGAATGGGGGATCACAGAGAGCCCCCAAGACCATACTAAGATCCCATCCAGGGGTCAAGATCCTGCTGGGGGGTCTCTTCCTTAGCACGCCCTTCATAAATCTTATTATGAGCGGGTGCGCGCCAGGCGTCCTGCTCCCCCAGCCCTCGTGACAAGCTGAAATAGCTGATAAAAACACCTTAATGGTTGAGAAAGAACGACCTTTCTCCAGTAGGTCCTGAAGAAAGGTGAGGAGCTGGGCCAAGTCACATGAATAAGAAATAATATTTCTTTCCGTGCACCAAGCTTCAAAAATACGCCATTTCCGGGCGTACAGAGACTGTGTTGACATAGCTCGTGCGTTTTGAATGGTATTTACCACGTTCTCGGGCAGGCCTGAGGTCACCAGTTTGTTCCTCTCCGCCACCAAGCTAACATTAGCCACAGTTCTCAGCCTAAGTGGCGAGACTGTTCCTTCTGGTGACGTGGAGGGTCCCTGGAGAGGAGCAGGTGGTGGAACCAGCTCTCTCTCATGGGCCCTGATTTCTGCGGTCCCTTGAAGGCCAACCACGTTAGGGAGAGGGCTTTCCTGCAGATGTACCACCATACTACTCTGATCGAGAGTGTTTGGAGGCAGAGGCAATCTACTGTCATTATTAGACAAAAGCGGAACAGAATGTCTGTTTTTCCTCTTTTTGTTGGGAGTCATGGTTCGGAGGGGTTGCAAGTTTTGTATACGAGCAGATCTCCTGACTCCAGCCTGTTTCCTGGTTGGGTCTGGTTTACTGGTCTCCGGCCTCATCAGAGCCCTGGAGCCTGACGAACCTCCGGGGAGCTGTGTTTCACCCGGTGGGGGGGTGTCGTTTAAGAGCAGAGCTGAGTCAGTGCAGCGAGCGCGGTTACACGCTGCAGGATCACTGCTTGAGCATGGCGTGTCACCCACTGAGGATAAGGGGACAGCTTCAGCATGAGGATTTGGAGCTGTTCGAGATGATCCTTTATGTTTAGCAGACTTTAGATTGGTTGGTGACAGAAAGTTCAGTCCTCTTCGATTAAAGGGAAGAGGAGTCTGATTTAGCCCTGGTGCCATTTCTGTTCTGCACTGAATGTTTACACACGCTGTAGTTTCATCACAACTGTCTTTGTGAACGTGTGATACTGGTGTTGGCCTGCGGGCTTCTGTCGTGAACCCCCGTCACTTACTGGCATCCGTTGAATAGGTGGCAAGGAAGGTGGGTTATCAGATTCTGTCGGCGCACACCCCTGGAGCGCGGACGTGTCACGGATTTGTTTGATTTATGTATTGCCGGCCTCGTGGTTTATAACGGAGTGGGGACTGGAACACGTGACCCGTCTCACTTGTCTCTGTAAGGACTGATGGGCCTGCTTGCAGGCGCCTCTGGCACTGTTTGTTGCAGACAGAACCAAGGTACCCTGCTAGGGTTTATTGATTAGGCTAACACCCCGTGAGCCGTGAGGGAGGGGGGAATGATGGCCCCCTCCCTTTATATCGGTCGGAAGAATAGAGGGGGCCGTGTTGCTGATGTTACTGTGTTTTTTTTGAGTCAAGAAACAGAGAGGGGCTGTTTTTTTTTAGCTTTATTCGTGCTTATGTATAATGACATATTTGACTTTATGTCACTCACAGCAGAGTTGACAGGATTCGTGCATGAAACAAAGTCACCAGCTTTTTGTACCGTGCTACAAACAAAGTCTGGACGTGAAAAGGTCATTTCCCGTACCGCTTGGGTGGGTGACCCTGTAAAGTCAAGAAGCGGGCCTGGTTCATCAGGCACGCTTCTGTCTGGTGTCCCAATTCGTAGAGGAGGCCCTGTGTCGGACCGCCTGGCAGGGAACAAATCTGTTTTTACTCCGGGTGTGTTCGGTCCGAGGTGGGCCCGGCGGTGATCTGTGCCGGTGCTCGGCCTTGTATGCCGGCCGCTTTTGCGGTGGGGCACATGTGGCAGAGTGGTGTCGAGGCTGCGGGGCTCTGCTCCCAGCTGACTCCCTGGGAGGGGGCGATTAAGATAAATTTGCATTTTAATTGCGTTGTATTTGTTTCTGTCCTCTTTCTGACCGACAATGTCATGTGACTAAATTCCAGCAAATAAAGGAATTTTCACTACTTTTTGCTTCAGTGCAACAACATGTTGACTTTGTTATTTTTAAAAACGAGTG
This sequence comes from Garcialebias charrua, assembly GCA_038048925.1. Lineage (NCBI taxonomy): Eukaryota > Metazoa > Chordata > Actinopteri > Cyprinodontiformes > Rivulidae > Garcialebias > Garcialebias charrua. Next base: position 16,526 of record JBBPBX010009978.1, read on the forward strand.
AAAGGATCTTATCTTTATTGATTTGTCATACAGGACTCAGCATTTGAATTAATATTTTTCTACTTTGTATATTATAAAGTATTATTTAAGTATTTGTTTAAAATTGGGGTCTACACAATAAATATCAAAGCTGAAAGCTGTTAAAAACGAATAACTACCGGTAATCTAAATTGTTGATTTAGATTTTTGTCCAAAACTATTTATTTCATTTTACTAGTTAATTAGTTAATGTATTTATTTTAGTATTAAAGACCGTGTAAAGTAAAATTAAATGTGTGTTTTGAGTTTGTCACACGGCATAAATATGTGTTATTAATCACCCATATAAATCTGACTGATTAAAAACATTGTTTACCTTATAAAATTAAGTCTCAAAAATAATGAAAAAACATAATTGTGCCCTGGTCTGAAACGCTGGGGGCGTGTCAGCGCGTGGGCGTGGTTTCAGCGCAGTACTGCGCCCGTGTCCTGCACCCTGAAGATGTTCGCGAAGGCTGGCAGCCTAATTGGAGTTCTCCAGCCCTTCTCATTTGAACCTCCTGAGCCAGACTCAGACTCTGAGTCAGAGAAGCAGTTTTCGCACTACACGGCCCTCCCCGGCTCTCCCCGGCTCCACCCTGCTTCTAACCCGGGTTCGGCATGTTCGCATTTTCCTTTTCCGCCCGGGATCCGCCCTCGTTTTGGAACCATCTCCACCGTGGTTCTTATAATGTACTGCTCACATTTGATTCGTTGTTTGCAGCAGGGGCGGGACTCATTCAAACAACAACCTCAGCGCGAGGGCTGAATTTCATTAATATTTAACTAAAGAAACCCCTAAAATAATTGTTAGCTGAATTAGTGTTTCTGAGTTAAATTTTTGTTAATGACTGATTACAATTCAGCTTATGTTAGGACGTAAATAACACGAAGCGCACACCCATTTCCGCCTTTCCGCGCGACCTGAATGTCATTAAAATATAACTAATATTGTCTAACTCTTGCGCGCAGCCAGGGTTTTAAAATATAACTAATAATCTCTAACTTCTACGTGCAGCTAGAATGTTAAGAGGATTGATTCGTATATAGGTAAAGTGGACACCTAAAAATCCAGTCCGCCGCTGTAGCTCAGAGCGATCGCCAACTGCTATTAAACTCTTTTATCTTGACCGGGTGAAGCGGGTTCGCTTCCCACCTGGTACGAAGTAATTTTACTTTTTTTTTTATTGGAGTAAATAAAAAGGAGTTGTGTTAACTAAACAAACTCCTTTTTATTTACTCCAATAAAAAAAAGTAAAATGGGTGCGCGCTTCGTGTTATTTACGTTCTAACATAAGCTGATACATAAGCTGATTTGTAATCAGTTATTAACAAAAATTAAACTCAGAAAAACTAATATATATTCAGCTAACAAATATTTTTTAGGGGTGTCCTCTCTTAAAACACTGTAAGCGCGCCGCACACACAAGAACACTCCACCCACGTCAAGTGAACACCCCACCCACTTCAAGGCTTGCTCTCCGGACAGTGCGTAATGAATGGAGGCGGGCCAGGGCTGGCCCTGGGCCAACCAGGAACGAGCTGGACTGGGGAGGGCCGGTCAATGCAAAAACGGCTACAGTGACCACTGTGACGGTCGGCATCATTCTTCACAGCCTGCATCAGAGCTGTGTGTGGAGAGGCAGACAGGTGCAGCAGAGATCCAGTAAACCTGCTCTGTTTTTATCTGGGTTCTGGCTGTAAACAGCTCCTTTTTCCAAGAGTTACGCTGTTTTTAGTGCACAAACAACTCTGGTTTTGTTTTTAAAGTTGAGGACACAACTATAATTCATAACTCCGCTGTTATGTGTTTAATAATAAGCGCTATTTTAGAAGATGAGCGGACTCGCTGCACCCGGTCCGACCCGGTCACATCGCATGCGGGGTCTGTGTTGGTGATTAAAATATAGAGTAATCACGTTGATAACTAAGTATGCAATGGACCTGTCGCATTTTCTTAGCAAAAAAGGAGCTATAGCTATTGCTATCTGATGCTATCTGCGATTCGCGAGTGAACGGCTCCACCGAGGCGAAGATCTAATTTATACGGCTGGAGCTGCAGGGGGTGGGGCTATACTTAAGAAGACCGCGTGACGAAACGCGGTCACATTTAAAACACGCCTAAAAAATCCTGAAACAGACATATCTTTATACACAGGTTGATCTATAACTCCAAAATTAATTTATCTACAATTTTGAGACTTTTTACTCATGTACAACATTACAATTATGACATTTATAATGTTTATTGAAGAAAATATTGAAATTTACTTTACACGGTCTTTAACTAAAATAAATGTACTTGCAGCCCTACCATTATTAAAGCATCTGCAATTTTAAAACCAGCTTTCTTTAATATTTTTATGTGACAGCAGTGTTGTCTGACCTAAAAGAATCATGATTAAATCCATTTCTCCATTATCTCAATCAATTCTACCTTAAATAACAGTATCCAAAGCCATAAAGTGATAAATTTCCATCTTTATGTTTCCACAACATCAACTGGGAGGCGAATTATGTTGTATGCTGAAACCGCTTTATTAAAAAAAATGTGTAAACATGAGCAATTAATGACAAAATAATATGAAGTATGAGCACATGCAGGTTTGCTCTGCGCATATTTGGAAACCAGAGACCCCTCTAATCAAGCAATAAAGACTTGTACATTTTAATCATATGTAACTACAGTATTTAGCCACAGAAACTGTATGTGATGAACTGTCACTGGACTGTGGTTCTGGTTTGCACTAATAAACTGCAAGATCAAGCCTGGGATCAGCTGCATGGCTGCTAAACAAGTGTGAACTTTTCTCAACTTTCCACAGTAACCAACAGCAACATGAAGCCTCACGCCCAGAATTCGACAGCAAGACAAACTCATTCAAACTGACGGAGGAGCAAAAAAGCCTGAAAAGCACCTCTGGATTCTGTCTGTCAATGATTTGTTGGTCAGATTTTTATTGCACAATGAAGCTGTAATTTCTCGAACCATTCTGTTTTGCAGTGATAAACTCAAAACTCAAACCTATTGCTTATTTCAATCTTGAACTTATTAACAGCCTTTTGTTTTTTTAGACTTGAGGATGGATTGACATTTTTCAACACATATCAACATAATTTTTGGATTATAAGGCACATTAAGTGAAACAGAACAGCCAGATAAGACAAACTTTATTCAACTGATTCACAATAATTCTCACCATTGTTCAGTAAGTCAGTAAGCACAACGAGAATTAATACATAAGACGCACTAGATTATGAGCTCACTGTCAATTTTTGAGAAAATTAAAGGATTTAAAATGCGCCTTATAGTCTGAAAAATATGGTAATCATCTAAGAGTTGGATTAGAAGACTGAACATCACAGTTGTAACAAAGTGCATCATTAGCAAATGATAACGGAACAACAACAAAAAACATTTATCAGGTCTGTAAGTGTGTGTGTTGAATGTTTTGTGTGTTTCGTGTGCACTCACAGATCCATACAGCTTTCCTCGTTGGTTCATGGCCACAAAGAGCCCACTGCGAACGCCCAGCAGAGTCACCACCCCTCGCTCCACCGTGGAGATCTGCAGGACACCTTCAAAGACAAGAACCAGCACATGCTGAAATATGTCGAGGAGATGACGAGCTGCACGCGTGTTGTTCCTTTAAAATAAACATTTTATCTGTGGATACTCATGAAAAGGTTCCTTCACTTTGGGCACACAACTGTTCAATAAACCAACAATCAAAGTCATCATTCCTTGAAGTGATCCATATCACCCACAATCTTTCAGAGTTTTAAACTAAGATAATCTTATTGAATGGTCACATTAAACATAACATGTTTAAAATCTTCATGCTAAATGTCCATGTGAATAAGTCTCATACCACAGCAAACTTTACTTCAATATCAGAAAAATCACCTGAAATATAACAATATTCTAAGGTCAACTGGCTGTGGTGGCAATCTTCAATGGAGCTGACTCCAAGACATAATCACTTGACTAATTTCTGAGTTTCTTTAAAATCTGTCAAATGGTTTGTGAGATTTTTTGCTGACACACAGTTGACTGCAACAGTTATTGGGCAAAGTTTTAAACACAAACCTCACAGGATTTGTTCCTGTTCGGAGTATGAATTACAATGTGGTGCTGGTGCACCAAATGTATGAGCTGTAGACAACTTGGTGCTGACGAGGTCTGATTATCTGCTGCAGCCATCTTAACTCTAAAAGTGAATCACTCCTAGATTCACATCAGTGATCACCTGCTGCAAGTTTCATTCAAATCCATTCAGTGGTTAGTTTGCTAACAAGCAGACACGAGTCAAAACATGATCGCCCGACTTTCATTTTTCCAATGTGCGTGGTTAAAAACAGCTCTATCTGTCTAGAGCAGGGGTCTGCAACCTGAGGCTCTGGAGCCACATGTGGCTCTTTTGGTCCCTCTGCAGCGGCTCTTTCAAGCTTTGACCGAAAACTACAATAAAACTGAGTTTTGTTGGTTGTTATACAAATAACAAAAAATGACTAGTTTTAGCAGTTTTCTTGTCAATTATTTTGCTGGAACATGTACAAGGAGTAAAACATACTCACTTTACAGTAACTTCATGGTTTATTTCTATAGTTAATTCATTTTTCCACAGTTAAAAAAATACATAGGTCTGCATAGTTCATAGTTTTTGTTAATTAAAAAACTACTCCCTCCACCCACAAGAATCTGGTCTTATCATTTGTCTTAAATTGTAAAAAAATGTAAATTATTAGATATTTTTATATTAATAATTTCACCCCATGGGCCACCAGTTGATAATCACAGTTGTAGCAGGTTGTTGCGACTCTGAATACTTTTATGTTAGTGAGTAAGTAGCTCTTTTGATCGAAAAGGTTGCAGACCCCTGGTCTAGATAACTTTTATTTCCTCACCTGCTTTCTGTTTTCATTTTCTTTTCTTTTATTCTCAAAAAATGTTCATAAAATAAACAAAAATAAAACTGAGTTCTTCAGATCAACCAGGACTGTGTGGGTTCTGGTTCGGAGCTCTAACTTTAGGCTGCGGGGTCACAGCCAGCTCTCATTTCACGTCAGGCGCAAAGCACGCGCAGAGTTCTGCTCTGCGGAACCCCGAAGTGGAGCTGCGGGTGTGTGTGTGAACACACTGAGCCGGATCAGAGCGCGCAGACCCGTGTGGACGCAGCTGCATCACTTTTAAAACCCGAACCAAATCGAAGTTCAGACCAGGTGCAGGCGCTCCTTCATTCATTATATTAACACAAACGCATGGTGCGTTCAGGCTCTGAGGTGATGGAACAGCACTCACTGTATCTGTTCTCGCTGTGGACCCCCGTGATCCTGCCGTCCGGTAACACTTGCATGTGGAAGCCGATCCCCACGTTGCAGTAGAGGCGCCGCAGCCTCTTGATGCCCAGCAGGTAGTCTCCGTCCCGGCTCACCTCCACGCGCTTCTCCCCGGGGAGTCGCGCCAGGGAGCGAGAGTACAGGGCCTCCCAGCGGTCCGCCGTGCCGTTCAGGCCGGGCACGCATCCCGCCAGGCCCGCCACCAGCACCAGCACCAGGACGGTCCTCAGGGCCGACAGAGAGCCCATGCGGTGTTTGGTCCTCCGGTGCGCGCGGAGGAAGACGCACATGAAGCGGCGGGGCCACGCAGGGGGGGCGCGTGTCAAAGTTGCGCTCATTCCCAGACCGACTGGCGCACTCTGGATCTGCGCGGCCGCTGAGCAGCCATGCCTCTATATTTATACCTGCAGGCACATTACATCACAGCTGACACATGGACAGAGTCTGCTGCACGTTCACCACTCCATCACGCAAATATCAGGCGAACTTATTATCTCTGAGAAAAGTCCAGCAAGTTTTAGAAAATAAACTAATCTTTAATATATCAGAGGGTGGGAGGAGGGGGAGGGGGGGGATGCCTTTGTGTAAAGGCTTCCATTATCAGCAGCAGAATATCATAATTTATGTATGGGAGGATGTAAAATCGGAAACAGCAAAGTTAACAGTGCGCGTTGTGGAGACAGGAGACAGATCTATAAATGAACAATAACAGGAAAAAACACAGGTCCAATTGAAGCAAATGAAGAAAAGACCCGCACTTAAGACTGCTGGGAGGGAAACCATGTCCCTGGCCCTGACACTAAACAATGGTAAGACTAAATACAGTGTGCAGCGTGTTAAGTGATGGTCGCAGAGGCTGCACTCACTCTGAGGCTGAGATGAGAAACATATAGAACAAGGACAATGTATAACACATCACCCACCACCATGAGTTTTAAACTATAAAATCGTTTTATTCAATTAAGTTCAGTTTATTTATATAGCACTTCATCACAACAAAGTTGTCTCAGGCACTTTAGGAGCATCCATAGAAAAGCCCATTAGTAAAGTTCTCTATCTAAGGAAGCCAGCAGACATGTTTAATCGCAGACATGTTGAATCTTCACTTCATCTCCCATCATGAGCAAGCACAAAGGCAACAGCGGAAAGGAAAAACTCCCTTTTAACAAGAAGAAACCTGCAGCAGAACCAGGCTCAGGACAAGCGACCATCTGCTTTTATGTTGGAGTTGTCAGCGGATAGCGGGTGGAGTTGTAGCAAATTAGAGCTCAAACTCTGTTGCGTGTGACACAGCTACCGCCACGCCTGATATCAGTCAAATTGTGTGAACAACTTGTATGTGGAAAATCTGCTCAGTTGTACCTTCATGCCATGATTATGTCTCATTTCTCATACTGTGTCACTGTCTGGAGCCAAGCAACTCAGTCGGCTTTAAAACCTATGAGGATGTTGTACTCACAAGCACTGAAAGTTCTAGACCAAAAACCATTGAAGTGGCACCACTGTAAAATACTTGATAAATATAACCTATTAAGCTTTGACAATTTTTTAAAATTTTCTTGTTTAAAATTAACTTTTAAATGTATTAATGGTCTTGTCCCTGAACTGGTGAGCAGAATGATTTTAAAAGTCAGCAGCTCAGGAGTTGCAACAAGAGGTGCAGTTGATGGAGACTGTAAACCTGCAAAATACAAAACATCATTTGGTCAATGCTCCTTCTCATTTAAAGGTCCTCATATCTGGAATAGTTTACCATCAGCAATAAAAACATTAACTGATCTTAGAGGTTTTAATTCCCAGGTGAAAAAAATGGTTGAAACAAAACCAAATCTGTGAACACTGAACCCCATGGGGACAGAGGAACAGCTGTGAGGGAACTGTTTAATCCATTTAAACTTAAAGCTGCTATATGTAACTTTTCTAACAATATATTTTTAACATATTTCTTCACTCTGTCACTAGACTGATGTTAGAGAGGTAATCTCTGAAAAAAACAAAAAAAAATTGTCCCCTTGCTTCTCCAGGTGGTAAATAGGCATTTCTAAAAAGAAAAAGTGACCCGCCATTAACCAGCCAATAAAAACAGAGTTTGTAACCAGCCAATAAAAACAGAGCTTGAATTTGAATCAGCCAATAAAAACAGAGCTTGAATTTGAATTTCAGCAGACCATGGGAGAGCAGAGCCATATATGGCTCTGAGGGGGAGGGATCAGAATGCTTTGCCTGTTGAAATTTTTTCTAAGTGCTGCAGTTCTACAGAAACTGCAGACTGAACCTTTAATTACATTTTTATTTTATTTTATATGTTTTTATATAGGGAACTGTTTAATCTTAATTAATTTTTATTTTTATTTTAGCTGTTTTTATATAAAAGTCCAACCAAGCGGTTTGCAAATTAGCCTGTGGCTAGAAGACCTTTGGCCAAGACAACAGCTGCTTCGTTTTTATCATGTAACATTGTTTATTGTGCTGTCCTTGATCAAATAAACTTGAATGAATGAATAGCCGGTTGGGTTTTTTGCTTACATGGCGGCCATTCTGAATTGGGTTCACTCCAAACATTAGATCCGGTGATTACTTCCTGAGAGTTTCACAAAAGTTCAGTGGTTCACAAGATGTTTTAACAGACAAATTAGGATGACTCCATCAATGCTAAAGGCAAGGAGCTTCTTTAATGTGTTCCGATCATGGTAGGGTCTGGCGATGAATTTCAGCAACTAAAACATAAAATTTTGGCTGAACACAAGTAAAGCTGAGTGACGTAATTTTGTGTTTTCCACTGACAGGCTGTAGCGGCCATCTTGAAATGGGCTGAAAACCAGAACTAATCAATTGTCAGTTTATATCCAGTCATCACTTTTTGGGTTTCATTAAAATCTCTCCTTTGGATCATAAGATATTTTGCTAACAGACAAACACAAGTTGATCTCAATAAATAATGGCAAAGTTTCACACACTGTGATCAACCATCGATCAGAGTACACTTTGTGTGTGACTCTCATCTACTACCACCCTAAATATTTGTTCCAAATCTGTAAAATTGACAGACTTACAGTGAGTTTTTGGTTTCTTAAGGTGAACTGGCTGCTGTGAACACTTTGGTTAACTCTAAGAGTTAATCAGATGTTCATACAGTGATTACTTCCATAAAGTTTGTTCAGCGGTTCACAACATATTTAGCTAACAAACTGATGATGTGTCTTCCTTCTACTTGCCTAAAATAAAGGTTTCTCCAGTTAATTGTTTTGTAAATGTGTGTCACACAAAGTCTTGAGATTTCTTTGACATGCCAATGAATCCTCGAGCAGTTGTGTAAAAGTAACTTTCTAACACTCAGTACTGTAAGTTGGCACATGGAGCTTATGATCTGCAAAGTGCGGAACATTGCTTGAATGAGAACTATATTTAAAAGACACAAAACTAGAATTAAAAAAAGATATTAAAGCTATGATCACCTGCTGGTGTAAGCATGTTCTCGGTCATCTTCAGGAGAACCCAACGTTTAATTTCCCATTGTATCAAAGAGAAGTATCTTTTTCAATTAATTCATTATTCCTTTCATGTCTTGGCAGAGCCACGTATTCTTTATTTATCAGTCTGCTAAGAGAAAGAAGGTCTTCAGTGTTTCAGGCCACAGTCAGAGCTGGCCTTTGATCCCTGTGGTGGTTCTGTCCTGCTCCTCATTGTCCACGCATGAGGTGTTTTCTCACGTTCACATCTCACTGACCCTTAATGTACAACAACACGGTTTTTCTGTGCTGCAAAACTGCTTCATGAATACAGATCTTGGTGGCCCTCCTGTTCTGTCTGGGCTCATGGTTGATGATGGTCCAAAAATACCAACCAGAAACAAAGACTGTAAGTGGACTGTGTATTGCATGGACCTAAGCCATGGCCAGTGGTCCATTAAACATATGCACTGTCTGAGAAAGCAACAAGTTATTACGGGGTGAATCTCATGGACAGAACATGTTCACCGTCATTTTTACACAACATTACCTCCAGGTAAGGTGAAAGACTGGAACCTCACTCTCGACCTCTAAGGCAATGAACTCCTCAAAACTGAGCACTGTCTCCACAAAATGACCCCAACTCAAAGTCCAAATCCAATAAGTTCATCACAATCGGGCCAAAACATAAAGTATCCTCTTGATTTTAGATTTATCTGCTACTTTTGACACAGTGGACCAAAGCATTTTACTTTGTTGTTTGAAACAATGTGTGTGTGTGTGTGTGTGTGTGTGGGGGGGGGTGTTCAGCAGTACAGCAATGGACTGGTTTAGGTTTTACTTAACCGAGCGTACTTTCTGTCTTATGTCATTATATCTTATGCCTGCCTTGGTGACCACGTGTCCTCGTCTGCTTCTCTCTTGTGTGGGGTTCAACAGGGCTCAGTCTTAGGCCCCATCCTCTTCATGCTGTACCTACTCCCTCTTGGCTCTATTTTTTTATAGAAAATATGGGATCTCATTTCATTGTTATGCGGATGATACAAATATACTGTGTGTGTCCTGCTAAAGAAAAATGACTCTAACTCTCTGGCCGCTCTGTTTTAATGTCTGGAGGACATAAATGCCTGAATGGCTGTGAACTTCTTGAAGTTCAACAAGGAAAAGACTAGGTGATGGTCTTTGGAAGACTCCTAATGTAGATGTTGGTTCCTTAGCCCAGTACATCAAGCAACTATTACAAAGCTATAGGGGTCAAAGTCGATGCTGGACTAAAGTTAGAAAATCACATCAGATCAGTTCTTCATAACCTCTGCATCAGGGTGGCACAGAGGTTAGAGAAGGTGGGCCTGTGAAGGTGTGTAAGTTACCGGTTCAACTCCCCATACCGACAACATCAAAATGTGGGTGGGATCAGTGAAGCACACCTGACTCCATTCTCATTTGCCCCACTCTGGGCCCTTGAGCAAGGCCCTTAAGCCCCATCATCTGTTCTTCCGGGTGCCCTAGCTAGCAGCTCTCTGCTCCACACAGAGGGCTGTGGTAGCTCAGGGATCTGTGGTTGCGTCAGGAAGGGTATCCGGCATAAAAATAATTGCCAAGTCTTTGTGCAACTTAGTTTGCTGTAGCGACCCCTCAAGAGGGGAGCAGCTGAAAGAAGAAAAAAATCATATCTGTCGTTAAATCTAGTTTTTTCCATTTGAGGCAGATGCTTAAAGTGAAGCCGATTCTTTCTCAGCTGCATTTTGAAACGGTAGTTCACGCCTTTGTGACCACTCAGCTGGATTACTGTATTGCTCTCTATACAGGAATCAGTGACTCATGTATCTCTCGGCTTCAGAAGAGAACGCTGCTGCACTGCTTTTAACTGGCACACAAAACTTTGACACTTCCTCTGTTTTAGCCTCCCTGCACTGGCTGCCTGTACATTTTAGGATTCATTTTAACATTATTTTATTTGCTTTTAAAGCTCTAAAATCAGGGGTGTCAAACTCAAGGGCTGGAGTCCTACAACTTTTAGATGTGTCTCTGATGCCACACAGCTGAATCATATGACTGAATTAGCTTCTCAGTGCAGTCAAGTTTTCCAAAGTCAGCTGTGTGGCATCAGAGACACATCTAAAAGTTGCAGGGCTCCCGCCCTCGAGGCCTGGAGCTTGACACCTGTGCTCTAAATGGACTTGCCCCGCCCTATCTGTCTGAGTTGCTACATCCATACACACCTTCTCCATCCCTCAGGTCATGTGATCAGCTGCTCCTGAGTGTGCTGAAGACAAAATGTAAACTCAGAGGAGACCGTGCTTTTGCTGTGGCAGCTCCTAAACTGTGGAATGACCTTCCCCTGAACATCAGACAGGCCTCTTCCCTGTCTGTTTTTAAATCTCTTCTTAAAACCCATCTCTTCTCCCTGGCCTATGACACCATCTGTAATGCTGACTTTTAGTTATTTGAATCATTTTATTATCCAATTGTATGATTGTTTTATTATGTGTACAGCACTTTGGTACTGTGGGTGTTTAAAGTTATCTGTAAATGAAGCTGGTATGGTATAGTATGGATGGTATGGTATGGTATGGTATGGTATGGTATGGTATAAAAACCTGGATGGCTTTTATAATTTTATGTTTATAAACTCCGACAGAGATCTTGGTTTTTGGACCTGAACATTTTAGGAACAAACTGCAATATTTCATCTCCTCTGGATGGCAGTGATTTGGCTGACAGTACTAGTGTAAAGGACTTTGGTGTTCATGATATGTTGCTTAACTCCCACATTACTGTAAAATGTTACCAGAACTACTTTTCTCCATGCACACAAGAACTAAAACTCAGACATTTTGTTCCAAAATGATGCAGACACAGTGGTTCATGAATTTATCTCTTCAAGGTTGGACAAAGGTAACAATCTATTTTAAGGATTAAAAAAGACACTTTCCAAAAAGTCTTCAGTTAATCCAAAATGCTGCTGCCAGAGTTTTAATGTGAGTTGGTAGGAAATATCATATCTCTCCAGTTTTAGCTTCTCTCCATTGGCTCCCTGTCAAATCCAGCATTTTATTCAAAATCTTACATCTAACCTACAAAGCTCTCAACATCCTAGCTCCATCATATATTTAAGATCTTATTGTTCCATTTTTCCTAACAGAGCAATTCACTTTCAAACTGCAGATACTTGAGGTTCCAAGAGTTCAAAAGCAGCATGGGAGGAAGATCTTTCAGTTATCAGGCTCCTCTCTTGTGGAACCAACTTCCAGTTTCTGTCCATGAGGCTGACACATTGTTTACTTATGAAACTAGGCTTAAGTCTTTCCTTTTTGATAAATCCTATAGTTAGGGTCGGCTTGGGCTTCTTAAGCTATCCCTTCGTTATGCTGCTAGACTGCAGGACAAACGGACCACATTTCATCCTCTGCCTTTTCTTGCTCTACACTTCATGTTTAAACAACCTACCATTGTTGTCTTAACCGGTGCTTTTGTTGTTTTTCTTCCTGTACAAAATTACACCTAGACCAGTACTTCTGTGTTTGTTTGTGTCTTTCCCGTCCTCTCACGAACCCACCAGTCGAGTGACATGGCTGCTAATCCTTAATCAAATTCTGTCTGAAGTTTCTTCCTGTACAAAGGGAATCAGTCCATTCCACTGTCACCAATGTCCTTTTTATATTTTGTACGTTATCATCTATGGGATTGTCTTGTATTGCGTTTCTTTTGTAAAAAAAAAAATGAACAAATTTAATAAACATAAACATAAACCAATGTGCTGCTCTGGAGGGGGGATTGCATCTAAACAACAGCTGACACAATCTGCTGGTTTGGGTGACATGAGTGATTCATAATGCACCGTGAGTTATTGTTTTGTGCCCCAACAGAACTGACTTTACTTAAAGTTAAATCTGGATCTGTTTTGAACTAAGTTTGTCATTGCATAGTGAGTGCCCTGAGACAACTTTTGTTGCGTACTGGTTCTTTACAAAACAAATTGAATTAAATCCTGATCCGATCCATAAGCATACAATTCGTTGACTGCTGTACTGTATATATATTGCGTGGAGGTTTGGGGTAAAGCCTGTGTACAACTATAACAAATTCTATTTTTATTTTGCAGAAAAGAGCGGTGAGAATTATTGATAGAAAGCCTTATCGTCATCCATCGAATGTACTATTTAAACAACTCAAATTATTGAAATGTTATGAATTGGTAGATTATAATATTTTGTTAGTAATGCATAAGGCTCATAAGAATGTGCTACCCACAAATGTTCAAATGTTTTTCATAAAGAGAGAAAGCCGTTACAGTTTAAAAGGAACTGAAATGTTTGTTAAACCTAGATATAGGACTAGTTTGAAGGGACGTTTTATTTCGAATAAGGGAGTGGAATTGTGGAATGTTTTGGATAAGGATGTTAAAGATGTAAACTCTGTGATGAAATTCAAAAAAATTATCAAGTCTAAACTGCTAGCAAAATACTAAAACTATAAGTAATGCATCCTAATCTATTTGTTGATTACTGAGTGTGAAATGTTACTAAATTGATCTGTTGTTTTTGGTAGTTAATTGTTTGAATTGATTGTTTGTAAATTGTTTGTTTTGGGTTTTTTTGGGGAAAAAAGGGGCAGACAAAATAAGATTTTTTTCTTCTTTCTGCCACCTTTCATTTTATGTATTTTGATTTTTTTTCACATATTTATGAAATGTTTTTTTTCCATTATCTTTTATGTTTTTTTACATGTAAAATGAATAAAACTTTAATAAAAATGTAAAATGAATAACTTTAATGAAAAAAAAACCTCTAAACCCTGCAAACGGCAGAAGATCCTGGAGAACCTATTGATCTCTGTCCTTTCAGGACAACTGAAAGAGAGCTTGACCTTTGAGCCAGTATGATAAATGTTCAGAACAACTGAAGCACTGGAATAGGTGGGTGACTACTGGACAATGCCATGTCAAGACAAGAGGATGGTTGGCATACCTCAAAAACCCTTCTGGAAAAATGTTGGAGTCCGTGTCTCCTGCTTCTCCTGACTGAAAAAAAAAAAAGAAGTCTGTCAGACCTCTGAAGGAGTTTAAATAACAGAATAGATACCAGAGCGAGCAGATTGTTTGGTGACACTGCAGATGAGCAGGTTCTGTTGTCGCTGTCCATGGTTCTGTAAACTCTTTTTTAATCACGATAAAACAAACGTAAGTTAAGATGTTATTTCTTAGTCGTACTGAAGATTTGTAAGTTAAGTCCAGTTTTAATTTTCTGTTTATGTTGTTCTAAAGTCATTGTGGTTTCAGGTTGCAGGTACGCAATGAATTATGCTGAGGGAAGGGGTTTTAGATTTCACAGAGCGGCAGCTGCATTTCAGGGCTTAAAATGTCCCCACGTTCAGCTTGTGCTCTCATTCACTCCTTTTTTTTGTTGTTTACTGAATAATAACAAGCTTGTATGAGGCTCATTATGGTTCATGAAGACAGGTTCAGATCAGAAGCCTGATTTTATATTTAATCAAAACAGCGATGTCTGTTTCCATCTTGTTGTTTGTCTCATTTATGTATTTCTTCAACTAGTTTCACTCTTTAAATTAGACACGTTTTAAATTGTGTTTATTTTTAGAAAGGAGTCTAGACTCATGTCATGTGTGTGTTTTGTGATAATAAGAGGAAAATAAACCTGAACATTAATCTTATTGAGTAAATCTAAACTGTGCATGGGAAACATTATCCTCTGATTCTGCTGCTTCAGTGCAGTTGGGAGCGGCCCAGTCACTGAACGCAAACCAAATTGGATCAACAGACTTTTACTGAAAATATTTGTCCATGTGAGGAAAATCTACAAACCAATGATGCTTTTAATAAATTGGCTTTCAAAACTCTTTTTTTAAATCAAAACATATTTTTTTTCTATATACAGTAGTCTTATACTTTAGAACCATGAGGTGACATTTATCAATATTTAGACCACCTTATTAGTTTTATTAGGGATGCACAATATTGGATTTTTGGCTGATATCCAATATGCCAATTAGTTAAAACTTATTTGGCCGATAACCGATACCATTTTCCCCCCTAGACCCACTTACAGAAACTACATAGCTTTATTTGCTGTGGAATTAAAATACTATGTTATTCTACATGGTCTTTGACCTGCTACCAAATGCAGATAACAAAAAGGGGACTAAAAAATGTTGTAACACTTCAACTTGGATTATGTTTAATGTCAAATTTATTCATGATATTTACTCTCCATGGCAACATTCAAACATTGCAAATGTGTCAATTGTCACAAATCTAAACTCTGGTGCATGTGACGTCATAATATAGTGCTGGCACTGCAGGTAACCTTGTCACTGGGCTGTCATACAAAAACAGCACTATATATATATATATATATA